>KN883582.1:203342-213468 GCA_000934455.1 Apostichopus parvimensis | reverse complement strand
CGCAAGTCAGAAAACCCCTTTTTTATTTCTCAATAAATGATAACAACATTCGTCATTGTAGCAGAAAACATTTTGGCAGAAAAAAATCTCATTTGGAGCACCAAATTGCATCTAAGGCCAGGTGAAAATGCAAAAAATGTCCAAAGGGGAGGGGACACCCCCTCCCCTTATACACCTCCCCCAGGCCGGCCATCAGTCTTTAGCCCCCCACTCAAAAGTACCTTCCTACGCCACTGCTGACCGGTGATAGAAAATGACACGCTTACACAGAAAAGAGAAATATATACTTCAGTCTGTTAGATATCGTATCTCGATGCCCGGTCGCTAACTCTAGATTTGGTTACTAGTGCAGGCTAGGCCGGTGCGGTATCCTGGGGCCAAAGTAAAGTAATACCGCCAAAACCAAACCGGTTAGTATTGGTATTAAACCTGCAGTCAGTAAACCAAAATGGCCCCATGTACTTTTTTTCGCGCTCCTAGCTTATACATCTATGATGTTCCATTCTTTAATCTTCCATCTGGAATAGTATAATATATAATAGCGGCCAGCTATGTAACGTACTGTAGGTACAATGTCCCCAATGTACTGATTAAGTTCCCTTGAAATAATCAAAACGGGCCTTTCAATCGGAAGCCGGTCCATCTATAAACTAAATAGCTTTATTTGATAGTAAATATCTAGCAGGATGTGTTTATGTGTTACTCAGTCTGTTATAACGTATTTTTGGCGTTTATTACATATAATTAACATAAATCCACTAATAAGACCACCAATGTTAATGGAAACATTTCTTCATTGGATACTTAAAGTGGATACTAAAAATGTTCACCCACAGGGACAGTAGTAAGCTAGGGTTACATAGCATAGCCAACTCACAATGTGTTATGACTTTGTTCTAAAGTTGTTGTGTTTACTGTGACAAAAGTATTGGCAGGTGCGTATCCAGGGGGGGGCGTTGGGGGCGCGCGCCCCCCGGGTAAGGAAAAGAGGAGAGAAAAAAAAGAGAAAAAAAGGGAAAAAGAGGGGGAAAAAAGAAAGGAGGAGAGGAAGGAAGGGAAAAGAAAAAGAAGAAAGAGAGAAAAAGGAGAAAAAGAGGGAGTAGAAGATAAACGCCAAGACCTCGGGAAGAGAAAGAGGAACAGTCATAATTACAGCGCTGATCCCTATTATATACAGCAGGGTACTAGCCAGTGACAGATCGAGGATTACGGAGGGGACGTGCGCCTCACCCTACCCCTTACACCGACAACTCCATTTTTGGCGTTCCATTTTTCCTCTCTCACTAATGTATCTATATATATACTATATATGGTCTATCATAACGCGTGTGTGTGTATGGACGCCTTAAACAATTGTACAATTGTGCTATGGAACCAACTGTGGCTGGTCTTGAACTCGACCGAGTCGTCGGGGAACATGACGCATTTCGGGAAGGGGGCGACCGCCCCCCCCCCCGAGCAAATTTTCTTTATGATATCGCTAGTAATTTCAAAATAAACAATGATTAAATTCAACTTACAAGGCATGGGAAGTGTCATTTCCAGCGATCTGGGAGGCATTTTTGGCCAAAATTTTCTTGTACGCTTCGCGCCAACTCATGGTGGCGCTACGCTTAGATAGTTTGCCTACAGGCTTCGCCCCTCCCTTGGCAAATTACTCGCTACACGCCTGTTCGAATTTGTAAAGCAAAGAACAGATATCACATCATATCAGTGAGCATAAAAATGCATGTTCCAGGATGAACAGCCTCAAAACTGTCTAAGTGTGTAGTCAAAGGCGTAGGAGCCCAATTGGATTTGTGGGCTGTAACGACTTGCCCGAAAAATATAACCAAAATTTTTCGCGCGCTTCGCGCGCGTTTAACATGTTAATGTCAATATCATATAAGCAAACATCGGTCACTACATCGCATGGCATCGTGTGCCGTACGGTCCGTGAAAATTGCGCAGTATACCGCCGGATGCTAATGTCAACAACGAAATGTCTTATGTAGATGGAGAAAAAGCATACGGGTCCAATTATGTCAAAACTCTCTTTTACAGTAGTAATGGCGAATTAGTCGGCCAAGCTTACAACTTTATTTTAATAACCAAGGAGATAATTTTTAAATTATTCATTTCTTTAAGCTACATCATTGCTATTTATTTTTCTTTCAGTAGGTGCCCGAAAAATTCTCACCATATTGCCCGAATTTTCAGAGGGAAATCCTACGCCTATGTGTATAGTGTTCGGTTTCGAAATATCTGATATCGGAAATATCTGCTATATTTCCTTCAACGAAGTTTTATAATAGCCGTTATGAGAGGTTTTAATATTTCTACACCAATAAATTAACTGTGTCTGAATTTCGAAAATTTCATGACCAACATTCTTCATCATACTTCCCTCTACCCGTGCAATTTTGACCAGTCTGTTAGGGGTTCAAGGAGGTTTTTCTATATTGGTTGTCCATAGATTGAATTTTGTGCAACATTATGGGTATGTTTTCAAGTGATTTTATTCACGAGAAATGTGAATTTTCAGTTCTGAA
Source organism: Apostichopus parvimensis (assembly GCA_000934455.1). Classification (NCBI taxonomy): domain Eukaryota; kingdom Metazoa; phylum Echinodermata; class Holothuroidea; order Aspidochirotida; family Stichopodidae; genus Apostichopus; species Apostichopus parvimensis. The sequence continues at coordinate 210,937 of KN883582.1, read as the reverse complement.
CAAATAATGGGCTTAAAACCTTGAAAAGTGGGGCTTTCGGATATTGTGGGCCGTGACGTAGAATCACCTACAAAAGCAATGAATGATCCACAGGACATGCAATGAGGTCGAACAGGATGTGTGACTGGTGACAATCTTCAAAAAGGTTATGGATGGAAAAAAAACTATTGGGAAATACTTGGTTCTCAGGCAAAAGTGTACATCTGGTTGGTCATTTTCAAGCCCGAGAAGTGCCATTTCCGGTGATCTGGGGGGTATCAAAACCAGAAATTTTCTTGTACGCTCCGCGCCAACCGATGGTGGCGCTCCGCTTAGATAGTAATTCGCGCCCCCCGGGTTAGAAAATCCTGGATACGCCCCTGTATTGGTATATCTTATTGAAACTATTGGAGGACAAGTGTTACTAAAAAATCAGATGATTTTATTTATGATAAATACTACTCAGAACAGTCCTTAAAGTTTTCTCCCGATACAAAACAATTCAAACGAAACTCTGACCTTATCAGAGAATGCACGAGAGTGCCATATCCGGGTGATTAGAGGTGCCAAATATTAAACATTGCCCACCCAAGCCCAAACCATTGTTGGGTTTGGGTGTTTGTGGACTCTTCTTTTTTTTTGTGGACTCTTCTATTTCTGCACCGGGGCCATGATGCCCCTTACTACGCTCTTAGAATTGGTTGTTTCAAGCTGATTTATGTCTGCCAGGTGAACTCTCACTTAATTCCAGAAAAAAATGGATCACAGTAGATAGTCATTTGTGCCAATGAGGCACATGTTCTTAAAAAACTTTCCTCTCTTTCATAAAATTCGGTAACATGTAACGTTTGACGGTGGCTTTTAGTAGGAATCTTTCCAAGGGGGCGGACGGGAGGCAAGTATCGTTGGAGATACCAACCCAACAAAATTCAAACGAACACCTGTCCTTATCAGAGAACGCATGATAGTGCCATACAGGGCCGGATCAAGAGGGGGCCGAAGGGGCCATGGCCCCAGGCCTCCCACCAAGAGGGACCTCCCACCACTGATTTTTTTTTTAGTGCCATAACATCGCTACGATGCGCACATTGCGGACACCGGTACCGTCACTCAGTGTGACTAGGGAGTTGTTATGGTTCCATAACAACTCCCTGGTAAAACCATGTATCTAAAGTTCTAAACTGGGGGGGGCAGCACTTTTGGGTATGCAAGCCTGTTTGCCTATGCTCTATAGCCACACTGCATACACCTAAATCTAGGCCACTGTCTCACGAATGCAGACCACAGTAGCGCAGATGCATGTTGCAGCATGTATATATCATATATGGTGTACACAGTGCCACAGCGCACTCGGATTGGAAGTCTGGGAACACTACAAAGCTTACACGTGTGCTTTTTATACGGAATGGTTATGAGTTGCAAGATCTAAGGATTCTTGAAGTCTGGTGAATCTAGCTAATTGATTAGATTTTGAAGCTATGTTTAGATCTAAACAGACTATCCCAATAACAGTAGAATGTGATGGTGTGGCCTAGTCTCACCTAGATTATAAAACTGTTGCAACTTTATAGATTGACCCTTGTGTATGACTGACCCTAGTGGACTCTAACTTTAACATGGTATGCCTATTGTAGGTAGCAAGATACATCACACCATAATGGATCAACGGAAAGGAGACAGGTACAAAAATCGTTCAAGAATTTTTTCCTCCGGGGCTGCTAAAAAGCGCAAAGTAGAGAAAGAAGCAATGACAGCAGCAGAAGAAAAAGAAAAGTTATGAGTATTGAGTCGGACATAATGCGTGATATGGACTTTAATGACATCATCAGTGAATTTGCTAATCGAAAGTCAAGAAAGGCATCAGGACTTCTGAAATTCTGTAATTATGTTTCCCTTGTCAAGAACTTTTATTAATGGTGCATAATGGTTTTTCTTTAGACATTTAGACATTAATGTATAACTAGGACTGGTCCTTGATTAAAACATGTTCACAAAAGTTCCAAAGTTTTATTGGCTCTGGACTCAAGTCTGGAGCAGTTTGGAGAACTAAATCAGTCGGGGGATTTTTGAGTCTGCACAATCTTGTATTGCAGCTATATACGTACTTGGACCTCAATTATAGTCTAATATGACTCAGAATTCACCATTTGACGTTCAAACTTTCTTCTTGGAGATGACCCTCAGACCCCCACCCCCCCCCCCCCACTTAGGAGTTATCTTCAATTACCCCATGGCAGCTTCCTTCTTTATAAATCCTTCATTCTCCTCTGGAACTTCCACAAAAGTTCCTCATCGAAATCAGTCAGGAAACTTTTGAATTTGGCCCCCACCTTTGAATTCCTGTGCACGTTACTGACACGCTATACTGTAAACCGTTACGAAATTCCAAATTTTAGTCCGTCTTGACAAACCATGTCATATTAAAAGTGCATTTGCCTTTTGAATTTGAATATCAAGAACAAAAAGAGCTGTTATACTTTATCGATGATTTGTGTAAAAAAAACTTGATTTCAGACTTGATGGGTGTATGCCTGGGCATAGCATAAACTGCGATAGGAAAAGTTAAACTACCAAAATATATATGTTTTAGTGACGTCACCGTTTAAAGGTAGAATATATATTGTACCGGGCTATATTTTGAAAGATGTTATGTAAAAATACATCTTTCAAATTTGGCTAATCGGCATATTAAAACGAAAATGTAAATTAATGAAACTTGAAAGGCTTAATATAACAAGAAAATGTTTGTTAGTGTGTATGTAAGTATTTTAGATCCTCCTGGAAGCAGGAACTCGCGAAGAAGCCATCATTAGCTTATCAAATCCGAAAGCTGACCGAAGTCAGTCTCTTATATTCATATTTAACCGTCTGTGATTATGAATTGTCAATTGTCAACAACTTTGTAACTAGACGACATACATTAATCTTGGCGTGACTCGAACTCGGGACCTTATGATTGGAAGGCACCGGCGTTAACCACTGAGCTAAAACTCCTAAATAAAACTGGAGTCAGGATGTACTGGTATCTGCAGCTTTATAAATCTTGAAGTACTTTTGGGTCAACTGTTGTTGATCTTCTCGATGAAAGGGGGGAGGAATGGGTGTGACGGTAAAAAACCGTAGACTATATGTGTATCTCTTCCTATTACTTACAAGCCGGTAAACTGGTATGCCAATCCGTCCCTGCTTGCAGGGTGATTCACAATTTACACTCTAAGTGTAACCATTAACAATGAACAGTATTTGTAAACTGGTACATATCAATGAATGAGGGGCAAGGGCGGGGATTATATTTTAATCAGGAGAAATTTAACAATTTTAACAAGTATTTTAACAATAATACACTAAGGATAGTGAAGACAATGAGATCGACTGTGTGCTTACCTTGTCCGTTGATAGTCACACACACAAGTGATAGGATCAGCAAATGAGAAAGCAACATCTTGCTTGAAACTAGTTGCCCAAGAACGGAAGTTTCCTCTTCCAGTTAAACTCCTGTCCAAAAGAGAATATCAACAAGGAAAACAGCCTGTCACCTTCCGAGAGAATTGGAAATCTCTAATGAAATGATTCTGTTCCTTCAAGAATTATGCATATCACGGTTTCGGGCTTAAACAATGACGAGAGAAATTAAAACATGAATATTCATTTCGATGTCCATTCCGATCAGTTATTGGCCGAATACAAACATATACGTCATTACAGTTCAATCTAGTGTTATTTAGTTGATATACGAACGTGTATTAACAACCATCAGTTCTATACTGAGTGGTATCAACTATAAAATCTGTTAGTGGATGATTTTATAGGAGGAAAAGGAAAACCTGTAAAATCCGAGACTTTGTTCATGCATATTCATTAATTCGTGCATCCTTCCACCGAACTATCCACATCCTCGCCCGCAAAGCTCCATAGAAAATATTCTTGTTTTGTGAAGAATTTATGCGCAAAAAAAAGTACACTTCTTGGTCATAATAATCTATTTTCTTTCGGATATATCCTGCACTTGTTGGGTATCTTTCTCAAGTATTTGACATGTGACATTGACATTTAGTTGTGGTACTTAGAGCCTTCGATAGGTATACGGCTCTGGTGGTACCCAGTTACCCACGCCCCCAATAAATCTTCTTGTTTGTGAGGATATATGAGAAAGAAATGCATCCTTTTGTTCATAATAATGCATTTTCTTTCGGATATACCATCGTTCAATTGTTGCCTAGCTGTGGTAATAAGGTACCACCTAGCTATACATATCTCCGCTCGCTCGTGAAATGTTCTTGCTTGTGAAGGGTATAGGCCTATATGTGAAAGAAATGGGTCCTTTGGTATATGGAAATGCGATTTTCCTTTGCTTATATACCCTTTAAGTTACATGATGATCACATAGTCACAGTCTCGATATAAAGGGGACTGGGGTTGAGAGAGGATCAGTCGTTCGGTTTTTCGTGCCCAGGTTCTTTCCTGGATGACTTTTCTTAAACAGTACCCTTAAAGTTACACCCAACTGTGATAATAAAGGTGTTCGTATTCACTGTCGTCACAGAAAACAAGGTCCATGGAGAAAGTTGACATACAGGTGTTATGATTGTAATGATAGGGTATTTCTTGTTAAAATTTAGTCGCAATTGGTTCCACATAGAATGATCAAAGTGAAAAGATAAACGCTCATCACCTACTAGAACGTATATGTGAGTTGATTATGACACCTGTGACATAACCAGACATTTCTGTGGGTTTTAGGATGGCAGGGTAGTGGGAAGGGGTTGGTAGGAGGAGCTGATGCTGATGAGATGCATTATTTCTTTCTTATTATTTTCTTAAACTTTATTTCTCTGTTCAAAAAGTAGAAGAAAAATCGACCAAATGCAGCATTCGGAAGACAAACAATCAAGTAATGCACTTTATTCTGTACTAGTTCTTGTGGTAACTATGGAGACAGAGGCTTACTCTGCGCAGGCGTAGTGAAAAGCTACAGCTCATTTGGTGATCAATCGTGATATCAACATGAAACGTTTGAATCGGTGTATCTGCAGAAGCGAATTTTCATTAAATCTCAAGGTTCGTAGACATGAACTTCTCAGCTTTTAATTAATTTAGACTTTAGACAAAACTAGTAATATTGTGTATGACAAACATGTTTATGGCATAAAATCTGATTTTTTTTTTTTTTTTAATATAGTCATTATGAGAAAGAAGCACAGTTTTACAATAGTCGACATAATAAGCAAACTTAGATTAAACACTAAAGATATAAGGTAGTGGTGAGATTGCATATCGACCGAGGGAATAGGCTATATGTTATATTGAGCTGTATAAGTTTATAAGGAGACACAAACTCTACGTCCTATCATAATAGAAATATCATTAAAATGTCATGAATGAATTTCCCAAAACAGGTATAAAAAAAATCTTATTCCATTTGGGAGATATCAGATATCTTAACACACAAGGCTGGAGACTTGATCAAGTCTAAATATGACATCATCGAGCCACATGTGCTTCAGTTTATTTTGTTAATTATCTTTATTTCCCGTAATGAAGATGTGTTGAGCAATCGTAGAATCTAACATATCGAAGCTCTTGACGTGACACATGACCTGTTTGAGGGGGTTGTTCCTCACAGGAGATCTGCCGTATAAAATTAAGACGATGGTTGGGATTGTGTCGCCTTAAAGTTTTGAGATGAGTAAGTTTTCTTTAAATATTATCTGCTTTAGAGAGAAAAGAAAGAAAGAAAGAAAATTCCATCTCATGCCTTCAAGGGGAAAATGGGTAGTTCGAAGTTCAATACAATATGTCACTATCTTGTCATAAAATAGTCAATTTACAATATTCATTGCATTGCGCATGCGTAGAAGTCTGCCGTTTATGGCATCGTTTGCTTTGCAATATGCGTATCGAAAAGAAAATGAGGAAATTAGGGGCGCACTATAGGCATACACCACAGAGCTAACATAGAGGTGCTTTCGGGTTTAGTTTAGTAGAAAAAAGGATCAGGAGGGACACTTAAGTCCCCATCAAGGACCCTATAGAGAGAAGAAAAACTGAAGACACAAACACTCAGACCCGATTACAATGCTTAAAGTGCTTGTCCACTTGCAAGTAGGCCTTCAACTTTCTCAGGCAAACCGTTCCACTTATTCACAACTCTATTAGAAAAAAAGTTATGCCGAATATTAATCCTACTAGGTGACTTTTGGAGTTGAAGACAATGACCTCTGGTACAACTACTGTTATCAAACATGAAAAAGTCGGTAAAGGATAAATTGTCAAAACCATTCGGGTGGCTTATACTGAAGCAGTTGCCTATACTCCCTATAGTATACAAGGGTCTTAACAAGACTAGCATTGTCTTCGAGATGCGCCGACACTAGCACACCCCAATTCAAATAGTTTATTCATGGACACCATGCACATACTGTGCGTAAAAAGGGTCTCTCATATATCCACGCATGTTATGTCCATGTGCAAAGATATATTCGTAGCTAACGGCGCCATCGAGTGCATGGAATACGTGAGAGAGTTCACTTTGTTGGTCTCTTCACAGAAAGCAACTGTTTGCATTTTACATTCGACCCAGCAAACAATAGCCCTTATCATCTGGCAAAATCTAATCATTCCTGCCCGTTTACTTTTCTTCGGGTGCAAGGGGTGGAAAAACAGTGGCGGAGCTAGGGGTTTTGGTCAGGAGGGGGCGAGAATAGTCTGTAGGGGCGCTTTCGACACTATCTAAGCGGAGCGCCACCATTGGTTGGCGCGGAGCGTACAGAAATTTTTTTGAGTAAAGATACACTCTAGATCGCCGGAAATGACCCTTTCCGGGCCTTGCTAATTTGCAGATAAACGAAGAATAAATAGGTGTTATCGCCATTTTGTCAGAAAATTACACCAACAAAATGTGACAAATGTCAATAGGTAGATGAGAGCGCAATAAAAAAGTCAATAATCGCAAATAAGTAAACAGTGGTAAAAAGCTGAAAAGGGCGCCAGCAGTCCATTTGCGTCCGTAAGGGGGGGGGGGGCATCCGCCCCCTGACTGTATGGGGAAGGGTACTGGGAGAGAAGTTAAGCTATACCTGTGCAGTAACGATAATGTAGAAAGAACAAACGTTATACTTGTAATGGTTGTGCAATGAAACGAAATATTACTTGTAGTTTCAACCACAAGTACTTTTATGGGAAAAACTCGTAATGGGACATGGCAGGAGGAGGAGGACAGAGGGGTGAGGGGGTGCCTGTGCCCTTGAGCATATTTTCAGGAGGATAGTCAAGCTATACAAACTATCCAGCGATTCACCAAAAAAATTAAGGGTCAACAAAGCACAAAGGCCTGAGCAATTGCTAGCATGAATGGAAACAGGAAAAAAAACACAAAATAATGGAAACAAAACAAAAGATGAGTTTTTAGTTGATTGAACAATGGAATGCTATTTGTTATTTCAAATGGCAAGCACTATATATATAGTAATATAGTATCATATGAATGAAGAAAAAGATAAACTCTTGAAGAAGTATAAACTGAAATTAATTTCTTTCTATTCTGTAAACACCCTACTATCCTTTCACCTCCCCCCCCCTCCCCCGCTCATCCACTCAGAAATCATTCCAGAAGTAAA
>KN883582.1:177455-197288 GCA_000934455.1 Apostichopus parvimensis | reverse complement strand
CTGTTTCATACAGCCTGGTACTGTTTTAAGGGAGGGCTATGTCAACAATCACCAGACTACCGATCCACATTCTACCTGGTGGTAACCTGTTTCATACAGCCTGGTACTGTTTTTAAGGGAGGGCTATGTCAACAACCATCAGGTTACCAATCTGCACACCAAGGCGGAGTGTATAGCCTAGTGGTTAACGCCGGCGTCTCCCAGTCATGAGATATCGGTTCGATTCCCCGCCGACAGCAATGTGTGTCGTCTGGCAAGGGTGTTGCTCAATAACAACTTCCCGACATGGACGTTAAATGAATGTGTGCCGAGAGATTGGCTTTGGTCAGCTTGCGAGTCTATAAGCCTCCATGGCTTCTTTCGCGAGTTCCTGCTTGCGGGAAGATCACATATACATACATACATACATACATACACGTGACCAGTTGTATACCTATTCGATACCATCTGGTGACTTTTCGTGGGAAATGTATGTATGACTACCACCAGACTACCAATCCCCCCCCCCACCCCCTTGACCTCTCACAATCCCATTTCATACCATCTGTTGCTGTTTTGACAAGACTGTCGACTACCACCAACACACCCCACTTTACCTGTCCTAAAAAAATTGTTTCATACAAGCTATATACGAGCTGATACTTCCTCGCACAAAGACGAGATAGGTATGCCCTATAAAACCTGCAGTGCCTTCCGTGGTCTCTTTTCCAGCTTGGTTTGTTTTAAATTTGTCTCGTAGTGTCTAGCTCTGTTGTATAGGAAGACTCCGATGACCACCACCAGCGTGCCGATCCCACTCAGGACGGTGACTGCATTGCCAAAGACTAAGACCGACAACCAGATAAGTAAGGCTCTCTTCGCTGTGTTCGCCACACTGTTTAATGAAAGAACAGAATATCGACGGTCATTCTACAAAACCTATAAAGCAGTCAAATGTCTTTGCACGAGGGGAAGCCAAATGGCTTACATACTTCTCGCCAGGTGGCAATCCAATTAACAGTTTTTATCTCATATTTGGAGTTCTCTTTGAAACAAGTTGGGAAATCATTTCAGATGGATGAAACTGTGGGTTTCAAAGGAATGAAAAATCTATCTTTAGTTAGACGGCCACGACTGAAACCCACGACCGCCTAGATGTTAGGTTTCATTACTTCTGTTAGCTTTATCCAATCCACCACAGCACAGGTTGCAAAACATGATAGAACATCTAATTAGCTTTGAGAGAACACACAAACATCTTTTTTCCTTACTCTTTTCAAAATCTATTTATATTCATCCTGTTAGCTTCCTGTGCTTGACTTTTGAAATAGACTCACAAAAGTCATCATCTTCTATGACAATTCAAGTCAATTGTAAATGAGAAACACTATATGATATGGTAATCATAATAATAATAAGTTCTACCCCAATTGTTTATATGCAAAGTAAGCTAGATTTATGTACAGATGCTATGATACAGCTGCAGGGGTAGGCTTAGTGTTAAATGTTGCTATGAAAGGTGATTGAGGATTTATCCAACTATCACAGAGGTTCTCAACTAATATTTCGTGACAGCATGGTGGACGATTGGCTAAGGCGTCGGACTCGTGATCCAAGGATTGCTGGTTCGATTCATGCCCAGTTCATGCTGCTGTGTCCTTGGGCAAGATGCTTTATCTCAATTGCCTTTCTCCACCCAGGGGTTAAATGGGTACCTGTGAGGTAACTTGTCATTGGGCGCAGTATATAACTGCAGCCAACAGGAGGGATTGTTTCTGGGACAGGTTATCATTGACCAGGGGAAATATAACGTCTGTAAAGCGCTTTGAGACCAATTGCTGGTATAAAGCGCTACATCAGAATCTAATATTATTATTTTGATTATATATTTTTACAGAATCCAAATAGAAACATTAGATGGAGCAGAATGCCAAAATTAATCAAATTCTCACTTAACCAAGATTGAGCAATGAGCAGAGTAGACTAGAAGGTTACTCAAAACTAAGGGCCTTAAAGTCATTGAAGACTCGCCCCAAACCGTGTGCGGCCATCTGCTTGCAAGTGACGTTTTGTTTGTATCGCTACAAAATGCAGACAGTAATGAAACGTGATACCTTTTTATCTTTAGCTGGACCTGAGATGTCCATCGCTGTATCGTTTGTACACTGTGCTGTGGGTATTGACCGCAGCTGTATGTACTGACACTAGTGTCTAATTAACGACGGTAGCAAGCTGTGCGTGTATTTTCTGGGATCTATGGTGGTGTCTAACACTTCTGTTACACCTCATTCGAAACTAGGTCACATTACCGGTATTATACGTTTCTTTTTGCGCGAGTCTTCACACCCTTTAAGGGACCAAACACCCCACCACAGGCTAGATTGAATCTTGAGTAGTTGCCTACCCCCAATCTGTCACAACACTACCGTAGCAAGCTATGAAAATTATAGGTTGTTTGTAATTGCATTACCATGACAACTGAATTCTGCTTTAAACTTGATTTTAATTAAAAAAAACTCCTTGCTGAGAAATTGTAGTAACTAAAGGAATTGTAAAACAGACTCCACCAATATTTTCATTATTATCTTGATCCATATCAAGTCCAAGGATATTCTAAGAAGACAAAATCAAGCATACTACAAATCTGAATAAATTGTATCAAAGAAATTTTAAATGAAAAATTGATGGGTTTGACCAAATCCCCAATAATTGGACAGGCCCTTGTGGTGTAAAAATTGTCTTACCCTTGATAAGAATTAAATATCACTTGGGAAGGTGCAATTTACTTCTAAAATAGATTAAAAACCTATTTTTTTAATTTCAAGTATCAGTGCTAGCGTTGAGAACAATCGTATGACCATCTTATAAAATTTACAATACCAGGTTTTGAGAGACAGCTTAAAACATAGAAAACTCGAACATATGATGGAAATAGTGAGTATCTGATGATATCTAACCTGTGAGTGACAGGAGATATTCTACCCATCAGGGCATAGGCAGTGATACTCTGCAAGTGGAAAAATGCCCCGTTCACAATAAGTGCGAGAACCAGCGATGAACTAGGTCGACCATCTTTAAATGGAAAATCCTAAAAGGAAAATCAAAAAAGAAAATATATAAATATAATGACTTAGATCGTGTCTCGAAAAGTTGGGGGTTGGGGACAACTCTGACATCCACAGAGGGTTCGTGGGGGATAAAGTTAGGGAAACCCTGCTCTAGACAGAGCAGACTGGCATAGCTAGAGTCTTTATATCTGATGAATCCTTTAAAGCATTGCTCTCTTTTTAGGCCAAGGACGAGCGAAACAAATTTGGAATTTTGCCACGGCCCATACATTCACCCCTTCCCTCCTCTCGCCTCTCACCCACCCCCCCCTCTCCCACCCAATTTTACCAATACATTGTCAAGGGTATATAGTTCAATGCCAAAGTGATAGATGACTTTGCATGGTTCCTTGCCACACGTAAGTTGATGCTGGCGTGAACGATGCAATGGTACAATCCAGAGATTGCCAAACAGGGCCTCTCTATGAAAAGTATTTCGATATATGGAACCTAAGATAAGTTCGACAGTTTCTTACAATTACTGAAATGACCTCACGACCCAATCGAAAATCCTTTGCGACCCAAACATTGGTCCACTTCCCCATAGGTTGCGAACTGTCGTTTCAAGACAAATGGAATCATACAATGATGGCTTATTAAACTTCATTTATTGAAAAAGAAGATGAATTATGTCGATTTAGTTTCATCAATTGCAATGTAAGTTTTGAGTTCAAAACCTGGAAACTTTTTGTTAACACTGAAAACCAAAGTCAAGCACCTGTCGTTTTATAGCAACTTAATAACTGCCGTTAATAGCAAACCATTTTAACGCAAAGAACTTAATAGCAAAAATACAAATCTTTGATACTCACAAGTAAAAATATCCAGGAAGGTATAAGAAATATCACAGCTGCTGTACTTGTATAAAACTGAAGTTCAGGTGGACTAGGTAGGGGAAGATAAAAGCAAATAAATTCTGTAATTTTCCTTGACCTCTAAAGCAGGATAACTCATACGTCAGTCTCAAAGATTGTTTAAGAGAGAAAAAAAAAAAATTTAAAAACCAATTTGATATTTCAAGTTCAATTGATCAATATCACACTCTATGAGTGTGTCTTTAGTTTGATCAATAGTAGGGCAAATGTTTTAATGGTCGTCCAGTCATCCAAATTTATTTTTGGACGACCAAAATCAGAAGTCATCCACTGGAGGACTAGTTGTGTTGTTAACAACAAATTCAGATTGAACTGTAAGTAAATAACCCCAAATAGGTACAATGATAAATTGCAATTTACCCTCCATCACTTTCAAGATACAGAAATAGAACAACAAATAGTGCCAGGCCTATGATCCACCCAAGAGAGTTTTACTGGCCCAAAGCTAGTGTTCTATTCACCAAAACCTACACATCTCTCTAACAGTGTAAATATTGGTAATTCTTTCAAAATTTTGATAAATTTTTCTGACAACTAAATTAGCTATTCCAGGCAACCAAAATTAGGACTTGATTGTCTGAGGGACAACCAGAAAAAAAAAATTCAACAATTTGCCTTGAATAAAGATACACATTAATAGATATATTTCGTAGGTTTCATCATATTTACGGACAATTAATTCATATCAAAGAGAAACAGCAGTTTTCAGCAAAAATCATTTTTGAACAGAAAACCACATCATAGGTACACATAAACTTAACAAGGTGGTCAATACAACATGAATTGCAAAGAAATAAATGCACCAACCTCACTATTAATTTCAGCTCCACAACACCTCTCAAACCCCTCCCCACCATCTCTGACCCCCCTCCCCTCCCCCACCCCTTCTTTCACCATTGTCTCTTCCCTCTACTTTCATCATCAATGCCAGTGGATTTCACTGTTTTCCGGTAGATAGAAGAGACATTGCAGTTTTCTAAGCGTACACATTTAACGAGTACGAGTTAATGAGCTGAACACATTGGTAACGAGTAGGAGCTAACGAGTTGAATGCAATGGTAAGTCGGTTAATCCATGTCAGTATTAAAATCTCTTCTTTGCCATACCCAACAAACGCCCTGTAATACTGCTTAATATCAGCAAATAATTTATTGAGGAAAACCGCCAGTGGGAAATTCTGCAAGCAGTATTTTAATAGCACTTGCATTTTGTAGCAAGTGGCTGAAATTTTAAAATTCTTTGCCTTATACTGAAAAAGTCCCTTTGACCTCTTAACTGGTTTATAAGCAGTCTGATAACAGGATTGCTTCTCTCTTTGAACATCATTTCGTAAAATCTTCATTGCTTTATTGATAACAAAATGGGACTTAACCCACGACATAACATATCAGAATCATCCATGAATTTTCGGTAGGAAAATTATAATAATGTATATAATACATAACAAATGAACGATGATAGCAATCAGTGCGAGAAACAACGGGCGCGAAATCAACTCACCTATATTTGTATGTGGTTCCACTGAGTAGTTTCTTAGAGAAGACATTTTGCAAGCTGGAAGATAGAAAAGAAAAATTATCAAAACTTTGAGAGTATTTTAATGAGGCAAAATCCCACGCATCATTACTAACCTCAAAGGATGACTTAAGGCAAGAATTTTTAGTCTTGAAATGTTATAGTTCAAGAAAAAAGAAAAAAAAATTTGTGAGTGCAACTAATGTTTCTGTAGCTATTCTAGTTTCTCATGAAATTCACCTTTAAAATACGCTAAATCTCTACAAAAGACTAAACTGACGATGATGTTGGCTCCTTGGTGCAACCCTTAATTGTTATTGTTAACCCATTGTTCTTTAAATTCTAATAAATTAACTAAAACATGTTCTGTTAACAACAGTGCATACGTAGATGACATTCAACACCACATGCCCTGGACAAATTGTAACAAGTTATAGAAATATCCGAAAAAACGTGATTTTTCCAATGAAACAGGCCTTATCACCAGAATGGGCTTCTAAACTTCGCGAATGGGGGAGGTGATGGTGGATGGCACTGGAGAAGGGTCGATGGGGCGCAGTGCTAAACTATTACCAGTTATTAAGCTAGGTATATGGGAAGGTGCAGTTGTAGAGTCGAGAGTAAGAGAGAAGACACGCAGTAAATATTGTAACACATTATCAACATGTCATGTGAGGCCACTGAATTTTGTGTTGCAGCTGAGGAACTGATCGCATGGTCTATGTGCTAGACTACAAGGTCCAGTCACTTTAACAGATGAACCTAAACTGTTTAAAAACAGTTATTTTGACTGACAGTTCCCAGCATATCAAAATTAATATTGTGCATAGAGTCATCCCATAACGATAGAGTTGCCAACAACGAGAACATCGACCCAGATCAGTTATATATTCACAATTATTTCACTTTTGTTAGATATCAGGGTTTGAAAACACGTTGATTTTTAAAATGCACTTGAAAGGACTCGAGCAAGTTGTGAAATTGAAAATGGTGTAATGATTAATTAAATATTTACTTAAAAAACAGAATTCAACTGTTTGTGCAAATTTAAAAAAAAAATAAAAAATAAAACAAAAAATGAGAACGAAACCAACTTGATATACAACCAGGCTTCACCACCTATTTTCAATTCACATATGCATAGTGTTAAAGTGTGATAAACCTATCAAAATTGAGGGATATATTTGCAAAAATTAGAAAGCAAAACCCAGCAGGCATGGTGGTTTATAAACCAAGATGTCACAGAAAGAAAAAAACACAAACGTGACATGGATTCACAATGTTGTAGATTCCTTTCGTCTACTGCGAAGAATAAGAAACATTCTCTTCAAGTGGTCACTCACCAATCTACGATGTTTGTCGATATCGCCGCCGAAAACCCGATGACGGTGAAACTCAGTTCCGTGAAACTGGTCAGGGCGAGGCCACCCACCACAGGTAATAGAGATAGGTTCACGTAAATACCAGTCCTCTCTCCTAACATCAAAAAACTTATAAGCACGGTAAAAAACGGTGCTGAACTCTTAATGGTCTCTGTGAAAGACACTGCTATATGTTTAAGGCTGACTAATCCAAGAACTACCGTGGCAAACCTTAACAGAGAGAGAGAGAGAGAGAGAGAGAATATTAAGAAAGAAAATAGGGGGGTGAGGATTGTAGCAGAAACAGTAGAACTTGAAAGACTGGTATGGCTGTACCGACAGTTAATTAAACATGTCACAGCTGATTTATGTTATGGGGATGCTTATTGGTAACAACCTCCCCCCCCCTCCCCTTGCAACACCCCTGCCACCACCTCCCAAATTACAATTAATCAACTTAAGACGCTCTCCTGGATTATTGTGTTTTGTTATATCTTTATACGATTCAGACTGAGCCATTTAATAATATTCACATAGAAATGGATTATCCGTCAATCCAGTGAAGACATTTTTCGGGGTGCTCTCCGGGAACCAATATCGACTTTGCAATCATGATGCAATCATACATCCTATTGAGATGAACTCCTAGTAAAAGCCGCCAACCACCTCCCTTCCCCCCCCCCCCCCCCTCCCCTGTTCCTCCAAATTCCTCCAGTGGAATAGTTCATCCTGTATCACATTCACAGGGTAATTTTGCTATCTTAAGCCAAATTGCTATACGGGTGCAAAGATGCATAGCAGGCTTGCACACAGGAACCATCTTATCTTACAATCTGAGACAGACTTCAGGACCTATTAAAAGCTGCTACTGTACACTAAATTATTATTTTCTGCCTCCCATTCTTTTCATGACCCCCCAACCCCCCCCCCCAATCATTTGCTTACCTCATAACTCCTAGAAAGACCATGCTTCGTATAAAGTTTGGAGGTTTGTCTCCTTTACTTTTATGGGTATACAGACAGCAAGGCACATACATCTTGACAAATCCACACAACGTAGTCATCATCATCTGTACTGAACCTGCGAAGAGAGACGGAAAAGAGGAGAAAAAAAAGAAGAGAAACTCTAACTTATACAATGGACAGGAGAAAGTTCTGTCACTCACAAAAGTGGGTGAGGAAGACTGGGTGAGGAAGGGGGTGGGGGCATGAAAAGTGTCACCAATCTTTTGCGCAGATAGATATGAGAGAGTGCCATAGTAGAGTGAAAACAGGTAAGAAAGAGGTGGACGGCATAAATTTTTTTTGGGGGGGGGTATTGTGTCTTTGAAGTTAATAACGGCACTAACCAACTGAAATGTACAGAGAGAAAAACAATATTAGCCAGATTTATTGAAGGAGGAGGGGACTGAAACAGTTGGACAAATGTCATCCATAATATCCCACAAACTTTCAAAATTGGCAGAACGGCAACTCTCTGCACAGTTTGTGCCCTTGCCTTCAATACTTTCTCCCCTTACAGTAGTACTACACAAACATATGAGCTCAGTCAAACGATCGATGCAAACACTGTATTCATGCAATGTTTACCTTCTTTTCTTTTTTTTGGCTCTTAACAGCTTGCTAATGGTTGGAAAGCCAATTGTGGCATGGCAGTGAGTACAATCGATTTTTTCCTAAATGGGGTGAAGTAATAAATACCCTACTAAATGTCGAGGACAATCTTTATATGCAAGGACCTATTAAGATATGTAGAGCAAAGATTAAAAAAAAAAAAACTATATGAAAGTGAGAGCTTGATTTTATAAATTTAGTGAAAACTTTTTGCTTAAAATAGGATATGATAGCCTTAAGCAGATTTTCTAGCCCCGAGTTCATATTCTTACTGGCCAACATCGACTCTGCAATAATGTGACATTAAGACCAAATAGGAACATTTCATCACTGTACGTTTTGAAAAGCAAAGACTATTTGATGAAAACATCTTTTGCGTCAAGCGCTGCAGTTGGCTGAACTCTGTTTTCTCCATCGGGTATAATGCCCACTTGTCAACTGGGGGGTACACAAGGGGTACACATACTGTACAATGCAGATATGGGCCAAACATAAATTAGCAATTAAACAATGTGTCAGTTTGGGTGCTACTGTTTCACTGTGGATCGGTCATGTGACCATGAGGTTATTTCTTAAACCGTAAATGATGCAACGATGCACGGATAATGTTATATAGCTTGGCTAACCTGAAGTAATAAAGTTGTTTCATTTTATCAGATTTATTGGCTAAAATTAGACTGTAACCTGGACACCAACAAAGACCAAAAATCGTGACCCGTTTCTTGCGAATCGTCGACCTACACGGTACTGAATTCTACAGAACCTATGCTGTGCTTTACTGCGTGATTCGTTGATCGCTAAAAGTGTACAACAATCTCTGCTGGAATGACATTTTTGAACAGAGTAATTTTTTTAACTGTGACACTAGATTACACAGACTTATACAGTAGTAGTGAGTTCCATCGTAGTTACTACTACTGAATCAATTATCATTTATACTCATGTGCTTGGAGCCTTGCACTAATCTTCACGCTAATAGCTCTGTACTCATACTAGGACCCATACCCGGGGACGGGGGGCGGGGATGGGGGGTGGGGGTTAGTAAATTTAACTAGAGCTGCCAACAATCGGACCGCTCTCCATAAATTTGAAACCCCATCGTCATGTCGGTGACAGACTTGCGAAAATATTGACCATCATTTGTACATTCATGATTTTAACATTTTTTACTACTCACCTAACATACTTGGTTTGCCGTCCAAATGGCTCAAAATATATTTATTCAGGAACAAAGTACAGAAGCTGAAGAAATACCACAATATCAGATACACTATGGCCCGTTTCGAGAATAGATTATCCTGCCTGTCTCTGTGCAAGAGTCCGTCCGTCTTTTGCTCTTCGACATCAAACATCATCTCGTGGTAACGATTGGTGACGTGAGGGGGCTTCTTCTGAGCACCAAATGTACTGAGATGTTCTTGAAATTGGCCAGTTTTCTCTCGGGGTGAGCTAGGAACACTCTTGGACGGTTCCAAATTGTCAAGGTATTTTAACGGAGATGGTGAGATGTTAGTCTTGCTAATTGGTTCCGATTCTTCCCGAGCTAAGACCCCAGACTCTGAGAAATTCCTTGATCTTGATATCGGTGCGGGCTTAGCTACATGTAGGCCATTGTCTCTTGAATTTGACCTTCTTACGCCAATCAACGAAGGGTAACTCAAATTAAGTTTCTCCTGCTCGGGTTGGAGGGGACGGTCAAAATCGCTGAGGTATTCAGACCAGCTACTTGTACCGTCTAGGTCATCGTGGGAGATATCACCTAGGTTACCATCACCGGATGTATTCGAAGCCTGTTTTGGTACCACAGGCATGTTATGTGGTCCATCCCTCCCGAGTCCCTGATGAGAACCATCTCCATTATGGGCGGACATCTTCTGGAGCAGACTACTCAGTAACACACTCAGTCTAGGCTACCTGTGTTATGAAACAATGTAACCCATCTGTGGGGCCCTGCAGCATAACAGATAATTGACAACAGTTAATGAATATGTAGAAATCACAACATTAGAAGCAGCATATATTCAAAATATTAATAGTCTTTCCCAAAAATACGGCACTTGACAGTCAATCAGAATATCAACCACTGATTTTATAGAAAGAAGAAAAAAAGAGCTGTAAATTGTAGCCCAATAATATTTGCTGACAATAAGCAGAAAATACAGGACTAATGTTATGCACATGTATAGAAATCACGGCAATTCTTTGACTGACTGTTGTGTTCTGACTTACTATGTGTTAAAGTGCTAAAGTAAATGTCATTAAATTCTAGATCCGAGTGGATAAAGGCGGTAGCATTTTGAAGCAATGAGACATAGCAATCGAGAGGTTGCAGGTTCCAAACCCGGCCGGGTCATAGTAAGGTGGGTTTTTCATCCAAGAGCAATCTATGGTTCTCCCATCTGTAATGACTTTCTTAATTGAAAAGATTCCAAATTTGAGTTAAAATGCTGAATTGGAAGCCACCCGACGCGCAAGTTTTAATCCATAAGCGCTTGCGGGGTTCTCCCACATTTGTGGTCGCTTAAGCGTCGTAAATTTACTGCCGGTGTTTTACGTGTCTACTGGCAGAAAACTGCCAACGCTTTTTTTGCCCTTGGCAAACTGCAAAATCCACCGACATTTAGCCAGTAGATAATTCTGATTTCGCGGCCTGACTTACGCACACATATATACGTATTACTGTAAGGAAAAGTGAAAGCACATTTTACCAGTAGAAAACATGGTAAAACTCACTTCGCAGTGTTGTCAATAATATTATGTACTAAATTATCAATATTCAATATTTGAACCATTCAACCCAGAGCAGTGAAAAATAAGATAATTATTCTATTGAAATGATTAGAAAAGGAGCACTATATACTGTATGCACACAGAGCTGTGTACACCATGTCAAGTCAACCGGAACAATGCCAACATTATAGCTGCGTAGAATTTGCTGTGCATATATATTGTGACAGGATAAAGGGTGGTCATGTAAATATTACTGTGTAAATAGTGACTACCAGGAGTATTAAGCATACTATTAGGAGTCAAAATCCACAGCCATAACTTTATGACAAAATAGGAACAGGATCAAAAGCTGTAGGCTCGCCGCTCGCTCCATCCTATCCATCCACCGGATCTCGGTATACGTACTCTCGGGGCATAGGACGGGCAGCAATTTTCCATCTTTCAAATGCGCATTTTAAGGCAAATTTCAAAGGAAAAAAGGTCACCCAGGCATTCCTTTTTTCTTCTTTGCAAAAATGAGAGAAAACAATCACAGAAATGATGTGAAAACAGAGACAATTCACGAGGCTGTTCCTAAAAAACGGTTTGTCTCCCCACAGCTACTGTATTTAATAGCTCTGTTTCTGGCCACATATATCGCTGAAGATTCTACCAACTCTTGATAATTGAAGTCTATGTAACGAACAATCTAATTACGAGGAGCAGCAACTTTATTCAAGTGGCACGGCGATCGGCATACTTTGCCTCCGGGTGCCGTCAGTTAATTCGAGTCCTACAGTAAATCATACAGATCTGATATTGTGAAAAATTACGATTAAGACCCTGTACAACGTTATCTTGTCATAATTGCATTCTAGCAGACAGGAATTTACCCTGTACTTGTTTCTTGACCTCGTGGGTTTTGTAGTATCCACGTAATAGTTCAAAGAAATTACAAGACTCGCACTCGCTCAGAGTCTGAATACTCTTAACCTTAATCTTGAGGGCTCCTCTGGAAGGCAGTGCTTCTTCACTGAGCAGAACTACTCTCATTAAAGATGACAATAATACAAAATATAAAAAATAAAAAACATATCACAGGTAATTATTTTTCTATTGTACTCTTAATGTTGCTCATTCTGTTGTTTAACATCCATAAGTATAATACAGTAGTTGCTATTTTTAGAACTCCCTGTACTATAAGCCTGATTGAGGGCATCAAAACCCATACTGTACACACCAAACTCATGAGACACCTCAAAAAGAATCTTTTACCAAACCTTTGTCTGTAAAACTTGCACGGTTTCTTTCTTGCAACTGGCCATAAAGGGTCATATCTCATGGTTGAACAAGCATTTAATCAGCCAGTTAATAATCATAATAAAAACAAAATATTCCATAGAAAGGCTGATAAAAGTGCATGTTATTTTGATTTGGTGGTATTCTGATAATTGATATCATAATATATCAAAGAAAAACACCTGCCTATATATCCCACAACCACAAAAGCTCCCAATATTTTACCTTCATGTCTATACTTGTGAAACATACAGTGATGTACACAGAACTCCAACATAACTCTGCATATTACACAAATCACAGTCATTAGCACAGTATAAAGACACACAGTATATACTTTAATACTACAGTATATGTTAGATGGACGGTACTCAAAGGAAACGACTGGAACTTGTGACAATTCAGGAAAGGATTTTTACTAACCTCAAATGAAAATTTAATGCAGTTTTTCATGTTTACCAGGAAGTTTTAACAAAGACTATCCAACAATTCAAACTCGTTAAAACAATGTCGTCGTGTCGAGGGACAAACCTTCACTAGATATTTTCACCAAGCGAGGATCAGTTATAATCGAATTGCAAATGAAACATGATGGTTTCTTTCGATGTTTAGAGGATTTTGTCGTGAAAACTTGATCAGATCTGCTAGATAGTTTACCAAGTGGGGCTTTTATTATTGAGTTACAATGAAAGCTGTTCCCTTCGATTTTGAGAATTTTGTTGCCCAATGACTATAAATTTTCTGTGATGTGTTTTAAATAGTTTAAAAGCTTGAAAGGAAACTTGAATTAGTACTAATGCTACTAAACCTTCATTCTAGTATAATTTAGAAATTTTTTCTTCAAAAGTAATGCAAAATCTGCTTTAATGGTATATTTTGGCAGCTATCCCCCCAAGATGCAATTATCATACACACAAACACAAAGATAGAATAGATTGCACACAGTATACAGTATATTGAGACGGATAAGAGAGGAGTGGTTTACAAGAACATAACATAATGAATTGTGAATAAACAAATGAAATTTTTAAGTTATTTGTATTATAACTATTTTGACTACAGTGGTCAATTGGAGAGTACCATATGCATACAGTGTGCTGCTCACAGATGCAAATTTTGTGATAGCTAAAACAGCTGTCTATGTTTGGCAAAAAGCCTCTCACGATGCTAACACTTGTAAACAGAATGCAACATTGAAACCCAAAATTTGCTGGATATGTGCTGAAATGACCACAATGCTTTGAAAGCTACAAACCAGGTTTTAACATCATCCTCGATAAGTTTTGGAATAATTATTTCCATGGTATTCACAGCCAGAGTGGGGGAAGAGGGGGTGAAATTAAGGTCCTCAGGAACAGGGACCATTTTCTTCTTTGTACAGTGGAAACTGGTTGACAGACTTTTTGATTTAACCAGTGGCTATTTGACATGATCATCTACTCACGCACTTGAACATCTAGACTCCTTTTGATGTACTGAATAATCTGGCACCAAAAAGTCTGCATGTACAATACGATTAGTCAAATTGCTTGGGGGTGTGAGGGGGAGGTTTACTGTTTAATTTTACTACATGAACAACAAATTGTGTCCAAAGTAGTTGACTGTCTTACAAGTGCCACTGAGGGTTAAACAACAGCTTTTAGCATATTTCTCTAGGATCTAATGGGGGCTGTTTGGCCAAGTAATGGGGGAACTCAGTCCAAGGCCACTGCTTGTTTCCGTCCATGTTTGCAGCACTGCAAGAACCTTGTGTATTTGGTAAAGAGTGGAGCAAGTGAATTAAGGGTATTCTTTCAATGAACTGTGATACCATCAAACAATTCTTCTTTTTGTTTCATTTTATTCAGTATATATTGCATATTCATTAGTTTCTTCTCTATTAATTTTTCTTAGGATTAACAGAAACAATGTCTGACTGAGGTCCATACATAACATTTAAGCCCTGCAATTCAACTGCTTATCACCAGCAAATATTAGCCCCATGTTGTTCCCATAAGCCCTGTACTGTACAGTAACCTGATGTGTGTTGTAAATCAGTAAAATGCCAATTAGAACTTGGTTTTTAGCCAGGAGGTAACTTCAAAAGCATTTGGATTTATTAGTAAAAAAAAGTCAAATTCTAGGACTACCTCTATACCAACATGAGGATTCATTCCATTGTCAAAGTACTGACTACACTTCTAAAATCAATGTTTAGAATGGAAGCCTTTGTATGGAGTGGCAAAGTGCAGTTGCAATTCTAAAAACAACAGCCCTAGCATATGCTTTGATTAACAGGGTTTATGTTGTTTGCTCGTAAAAAAAGTCAAGGCTATAGAGATTTCAAATTATCATTGTGGAATATCATGTCTAGGGTCATGGGCGGCGATCATGGGGGGACGGGGGGATATGTATATTTTAGGTGGGGGGATATAGTATCTAATATCCCCCCAATACTTGATGGCATAGTGTGGCTATAAATAGAAAGTAATGCGTGAGATTTGTTATCCATTATACTTGGCGGTGGCTAAAATTTCATCCAACACATGCTGCATGAGGTAGGCCTAAATGACACTTCGTGGTCGTTTCTGTGACCCGTGACCATAAAGCAAGTTGTCACTCATGATTATTATCATAATGTCTGTACATCTCTTGTGTATGAGTGTAAGTACGTACAATCATATGATCCACATCGATATGGGTTCACTGGGTTTCCATTTTTCCTGTTATATATTTTGATTTTTTTTATGATATCACTAGTACTTGAATTTCATAATAGAAAATGCTTAGATGCAACTTACAAGGCCTGGGAAGTGCCATTTCCAGCGATCTGGGAGGAATTTTAGGCCAAAAGTTTCTTTAATGCTTCGCGCCAACACATAGTGGCGCTACGCTTAGATAGTTTGCCCACATGTATATATACAAAATATAACGAAGCGCACAAACAATTTTGGGGATGGAAGTTGATATGTGCCTGCACCCCTAAAGCTGCATTTCAAATTCCCCTGTATTGAACTTTGAACTGTATTGAACTGGCGCAGTTTGATCCAGCATTGTGCAAATGACCCGCAGCAGTTCTCATTATATTATATTTATCCACACTTGTTAAATATAGGACGGAAATCGCATTTGTGGCAGTCTTTAATTGTTTTCTGGGAGACGACATCGTATACAAAAGTCTACTTGGATTATTTGTCCCCTGATTTTATTTCTGCAGATGTATTTCCCCAAACAAATTTCTAAGCCATGAGATCTAAAACTTAAGGAGGTTTGGAAGTATTATTGGGTCTGGGAAGTGTTATTTCCGGCGATCTGGGAGGTATATTTGCCGAACAAACTTCTTGTACGCTACGCGCGAACCAATGGTCGCGCTCCACTTAGATAGTATCAGAGAACAGACACGCGTCCCCACCATTATCCAAGACTGGTCTGCGCCCATGCCTGCACCCAAGCAAATGTCCCCCCCAATATTTGAAGCAAATCGCCGCCCCGGTCTAGGGTGGCCACTGGCATAACATCAAACTGGAAATCACATCAATAGGTGACTTCAGAAGAGACAAGGTTTTGAAAGCTTGCGGGAAAACCCTTATATGTTAGGCAATCCACAACGTCTACACAATAGACCTGAACACAATGGTTTACGTTAGGCTACACTGGCTGGCTGTTTACACAGTGGTTAATGCGAATAAATCTATAATATGCTATATGTATACCTGTATAAAGAAGCTAGTTCAGTAAACATGCAACACAAATAGTGTATTATAACATGTACCTTGGCTAGAGGATTCTGCAAATATCAAATGCCGATTTGTTTACTTTCCTTAGACAATGCTGAAATATAAACATGCACGCATCTGGCAAAATGTCATGCTGGACGGAGGACTATTGCGTATCAATACTGCCAGCGGTACAGTACGTATGGCGGCCCAAAATTGGGTACAAAATAGAATGGAAAGATCAAGAGATGAAGAGCAGAACTGAATTTCAACAACACTTGGCTACGTATTAAAGGTAGCGACGTGGGAACTGACGCAGGGGATATCAATTTCAGAATGAGTTCTTCAAGAGGACCACTGCACTCCTCTTGTTTCCATTATTGCCACATGCTTGCTTTGTAAAACAATGGACAATGAGAATGCACAAAAGCCAATGCACTCTGTAGCTATCATGGGATCATATATACAAAGGTTAACACATTAAACAAATAAAGCCAAAAACTAAACAAAGCTCTCCTGGTTAACTATATACAATGCATCTCTCTTGCCACAAGAGCTCCAACATCCATGAATACCGAAAGTACGCAAAACTCCTGTTGTAAGATTTGGTAAAACTAAATGTACCAAAAAACACAACTCTTGGAAATTATATATTTGAGGAAATAAATTACAATCTTCCGCTTCACCGTTTACAATTGTTTATAGGCCAATACAATCAAAGATGTAAATGTACCACTTAAGGTTTCACACTAGAGCAAATAAAGAACACTGTTATACATACATGGGGGCTGTATGTTTATAATGATGAGTCCCAATATTGCAATCCCACCACAACACAGTAAATGGCAGTGCTATACAGACTACAGAAGGGGCGAAATAGTAGCCATTGGTTACGAAATGAAAATAAAAAAGAGTTAGGGCCTGCTTTGACAACTGGTATTGTAACCATTATCAGTGTTGCAACTCCAAAGTAAATAAAGTGAAAAGTATATCGCATATAAATAAAATATTCGTAATATGATATCGAAATATATAATCTGATATGAAAAATAAAACAATCCCGAATGTTTGCTTCAAGTTTTCAATAATTACCATCTGCGGGGAAACTTACGATCGAACGTTGTTCCAACAAATACACAGTAGGTCAATGGTGCTTATCCATTGACTAAACTACATGTTAGAGAAATCACACACTAAAGTCCTATTGACTATGACGCGTGTGTTCCTGGAAATCAGACTTGCTTTAGTCGGTTGTGGGAGTTCAGTTACTGAGATGGGGTTATTTTAGCATGTATGGTATATATATGGTCAGGGGGGGGGGGGAATTGCTTGGTATTTTTCGTAAAAATATGCGTAAGTGTGTTTGCCTAATCACAAAATACTGTAATGCAGTAGAACTACTGAGGACTGTCGCCAAATATTATTAGGGATTTTTAGGAGTATTTGGCGTCTTCGTTTAATCATTTTATCGCATTTGTAAAAACTTGGGCGCATTTGCAAACTAAACAGTTATGAGGCTCAACCGTTCTCTAACCAGACTAGCCTAATGAATATAGAACTCAAAATGAGCAAGGCCTAATGTTATCATTTTCACTTTCCAGTTTTCACGTGGAAACAGCCAAAGTGGTTAAATAGTATATTGTTTTGGTTTTTAATTTGGTCAAGACAATCAACATTTCTTATCAATCATTAAACATGGATAAGAAGAGGTTTTGTTTGATGCAAGAAGCGAAGTGAAAAAAAAATAATTATGTCGTCCTCCGGCGCTTATTGCCGGTAAACTGTATGATGGTAACTCCCAAAACTGGATAGCATATCGACGAGCATTAGTACAATCTCGGGTGAGGGACTTGCGATACCGTTACCTTCCCCTGCTTTCAATAGTGTTGAATCGAATGATCTACATTGTTTTTCCCTTGTGGTTATGGTGAATCAAAAGCGTGGAAGTATACAATCCTTTATGTGGAACGTAATAATCGGTTCCGCATAATCGGTAGCGCAATGGATTTTGCCGATGCTGATTTAATTTACTGATTGTCTGATAATCGGCCTGATGCCGATTATCTAACCGATTATCGGTCGAACACTACACTATATATGCCACAGTGGTAAAAGTACCATATGCCATAGTGGTAAATACTGTATGCCATAGTGGTAAGTACAGCATGCCATAGTAGTAAACTGTCTTTGCAATTGTAATGAAGTCTGTGTGGGCAGCTATGTCAGCCCTAACCTCTAATCTACGATTCCCTTAAGCTAATTTCCAACAGCCTCTCTTATTCTTATGAGGTGTGACACACATGTTATCTTATAGGCTGGTCGGTGAGAGATACGGTAGATTATAAAAGGTTACCACAATTTGACCTCTTGTGAATCCAAATGACCTTTGACCTCCACCAAAAACAATAGGCTTCTTGTACTTAACATGTCACAACTACATATTAAATGAGATTGGTCCAAGCTTCCCTTCTTGAGATATCGTGTTAACAAGGTTTTCACAATTTGACCTATGGTGACCCCAAATGACCTTTGACCTTCTCTACAAACAATAGACTTCTTCTACTTTATGTGTTACTCCCACATGCCAAATATTATGAGATTGGTTCAAGCTTCCCTTCTTGAGACATTGTGTTTATAGGCAAGGTGTCATACACACACACACTCATCCCCCTGCATGACTACAAAGTTTACGATTATCATCGTAACCAAACCCCAGTGCAACCATTAATTAAGCAACAATGTGATAAATAAGCCATCCATATTTAAGCAACAATCACATAAATAGTCTACTAATACTACAGCTCCCATCACTTTACCTTTATAATTATAGTAGCCTATTTGGTTGCCAGGGGATCTACTCTACCCCTTTACTTCATTCCAGCGAATCATTCACGCGACGCACCTATTCACTGACTGTTATTCTATTGCGAGCACACACGTTCAGCTGGATTATACAGTTGTTATTCTGCCGATTAGAAGTAAGCTTTCCCATTCACATGGTACGGATTCCTAAATTAGGCCGGATCTCTTTGCCTGGTGTGGCATATGATGAGAGCGCCTATGAAGTATGAAGCATGATTTACTGCCAGTAGAGTAATTTCGTTACAAGCCTAGACCTATGTTAGGCTAGGACCAACTTGCATGCATAGGCACAATACTACATTACTACTAGTTACTACCTCTAGTTTTCGTCGAACTAGTCTTACGTTTGACCTAGGCCTTCGTTATTTCCATGCATCAGCTAAGCCTAAAATCAATCTCACAACTAGGCTCAGGCAGTGTTATGTACTGTAGAACTAGTAGTAAGCTCACCTTCGCTGGTTTGAATTTCGCTGACAGGGCATTTGAATTGATGAAAGAGTGTCTGTCGTGGAATCGCCGTCACTGCATAATTGCAGTCATGAGTGACGGAACACTGTTCAATTTGTAAGTTAACCACGTATATGATTATAAAGACCTAACTTAAGTTTGCATACGATTTTGCACCGGCATCATCATCCGACCAGAAACAATGAGATTTGTCCCTTCATTTACGGGTTAATTCCAATGACGTACTAAGTTTGTTGTTAGCCCTGGACACAGCATGGTGTTTTGTACATAATGCGACATATGGCTAGTTAGTTAGGGTTAACGCTGCTGTTTGTGTTTTAAATTGTGCATATCCTAAACACTACTGAAT
>KN883582.1:149967-177295 GCA_000934455.1 Apostichopus parvimensis | reverse complement strand
CCCCCCCCCCTTCACCCCCACCTTCAACTATAGTAGTTGGTAATATTTCTGTTCTCTCGAGTTTCAATAACAGATCGATACTCTCTCTGGAATGCATTCCAAGACCTGGTGAGGATCCTGGGGACTTCAGCTGCAGTGATTTTTAAGAACAATAATTCCTTCGTTTTTAGAGGAATTCAATTGCAGCTGAATGTATCACAAAGCCCCGGTGGGGTCCGGAAGCTGAATCATTTTGTTAGCCTAATCAAAATATCCGAATCCGATGTGAGAATTCGACGAAAGGTAGAAACAGACAACGTTTCTGTTTTCTTTTTCTTAACTTTTGTTATGTTTATAGGGTTAAGACCATGTTTTCGGTTTCAATTTGGAGGTCGACTTGGCATCGATTTGAGACTGAATTTTGGTTGCCACCCAACACCACCCCGTATGTGCACCTTTCTCTACAGTGGTACGTCAACTAATGACATTGCCTGCTCAATATATGGCAAGTAATTCCAATACACTGCAGGCGCGTAGCCAAGGGGTGTTTTGGGTGTTCAAACACCCCCCATGGCCCAAGTGCCCCCAAAAAATATATGCAGAAAACACCAGTGACTTAGAGAAAAACGCTAGTGATAATTTATCGCACCCTCCTCCGGGCCTCACTAATGGGATTTTAGCTTTACTTTTAGTGAGACTCTAAGAGAACCAAATATACCAAATACCAAATATGCCAAAATCAATGATGTGAGAGTACCGTCAACTCTTTGGGTTCCCAGTTTGCTTGTCAACAGACTTCTACAGTCCAAACGAAGGGGAACTCTATAGGTCCGCAATTGCCTTGATCTTTTTATCTCTGATTCCCCAAATTATCCTTCTTACAGTTCAAACTTTTGAGTTGAAATTGAACCTAGTTGCTTGTAAATTATATATATTGATAAAGGTATCTCTTTAGGTTCGCATTTTCCTTGCATCAATAATTGAGTCTATATAGGATTACATTTTTCTGATGTGAATAGAATTATTCCACAAAATAATTATCAATATTCTTTTGCATGATTTGAGCTCAAACATTGCACCATTTTGCATCTTGAGGCCTTAAAATTCCATTTCCCTTAGACCCCTTAGACCCCTCCCCCATGTCAGTCTCCAGCAAAACACCCCCCATGAACAAATCCTGGCTACGCGCCTGATACACTGACTGTAATTATAAGTGAGTTTTATTTTTCAGCAGGGCCGTAGCCTGCGAGGGGGGGGGGCAGTCCTCCTCCCCTCCGAGATGTCCACTTCCTGTAGGAAGAAAGTAGGCTTACGATAATGTAGACACCTGGACAGTATGCGCTATTTCAGTTAGTTTTAGCGAAATGTTCATATATTTTGCATTTCTTCTGATTTCATTGGTAAGTAGTGTGCGTGACTTCAAGATTGTAGGCCGCACTTATTGAAGGAATGGCTTAAAAATAGAACACAAGATTGATTTTAACCGCTCATCACGCTCATGATATTAGGCTATTTCTAAAATTTCTAATTTTAGGCTAACATTATTATAAGATTTGACGAAATTCGAACTTACAATTAACTGAAATTTTGTTACTATCTCCCTTGAATAACCCACAATAAAGATGGAAATGCTACAGACTAACTTTAAAATGGTCTGAATACCTCCAATTGAAGTTCGATTTAGCACCTTAAAATATTACTGAGTACCCGGCCGCTTATTTAAGGTACAAAGAATTGATAACCCAGTCGTGTTATATTTGCTGAAGTTTCGAGCTTGCGGTTCGGCACCCCTCCTTGCGAATCCACCCAGTTTGAAAAGTATTATTCTAGATGGAATGATATTATTCTACTTCCCCCGCCCCCCCCCCCCCGATTACAGACCCTAGAAACGTCCCTAATAGCAACAACCCAAAGCACCTTAAACAAGTTGAAGTTTTCTAGCTGCCCTATAATTGCTAACAATATACTAAGTTATAAACTGAACAGAGTAAGATTATGAATGGAAAATTGCAAATGCCAAGTCACAGCCATATGATACCTCTCTATTTACTGTTTACGGCTCTGAGCCGAGCAAATATATCTGCGGTACAAAACCTTCGACGGTTTTTGACAAAATGTGAATAGCGACCTCTCTTTTGTTTTGTGAAAACGGCTGTTTCTTGACTTCTAATCCACCGACCTTTCTCTTGTACAACTGTAGGCCAACCAGAACATAACAAGATGCCCAGCTCCGGAGGCAAAAAATTTACCCGAGAAGAAGAGTTGTTGCTGCAGGATTTCAGTAGAAATATCTCTACGAAATCATCTGCGTTGTTTTATGGCAATGCATTGATTGTGGCAGCCTTACCAATATGTAAGTCTAAAGTGATTGATTCCCACTGCGTTAGTTCATGTGCCACGTAGCTTTAACATACATGATACAAAACTATAAGCTAGCCTACGTGTATTAGACCTTGCCAACACACCATAGCCCATGCGTGCAGCAACTGTTTTTTAATTCACTGTATGCAGCGATTAAGTTAGTGTTTGTGTGTAATGGTACCTCTAGGCTAGGCCCATGATTTGATCTTTAAAATGCTTAGGCAAATTGTTCTAATATAAAACCTGGAACACATTACCAGGCTAATCTGTTAATAGCTCAGTTTCGTAGTAGGCCTAGTACTAGCAGTAGTAGTAATAGTATGGTGGTGTAGGGTAACTTCATGCACTGTGTTATAATATATGCAGCTGTGACAGTGATAGACACTCTACTTGCCATGTCTGTTAGTCAAATTGTAACAACATTTTCAGTTGTAATTTTTATCTACAAAGCCCTGGCCACAACAGCCACAGTGAAAAAAAAAAACATAAATATTTGTATTTTGATACACAAATTAATAGCATGGGCAAAGTTTGGAAAAATGTTCTTCCCTTGAGCAGTTTGACTACTGACCATTACAAACAGTATTCTTTCTATTTTCTGCAGAATCTGATCAAACTATCTATGAAATCAGATAGTTGAAAATCAACAAAGGTGTTGAATGACTTTTTACTGTTGTCAAGAAACAAGGAAGCACTATTGGTTTTACTAGACTTCTCAGTAGCATTTGACACCATAATCTATTCTTTGAGCACCTCAAAGTAAATATGGCATTTGCAATGAGGCACTATTGTGTTATTATGTTAAAGTATGTGGTGAACTGGGTGTTGTGAAATTGATGCCTCAGTGTTGGCATTTGGTATTTCAAGCATTGAATGCCAAATTAAAGCAGAATGATAAAGTTTTGATTATTACCTAAAATTATGTTGATCTCACAAAACTCAGCCATGATCTCAGTAACCATTGTTCTCCCTCTTTCTCCTTTTAGGGCTATTTTGGCGCATTCACCAATTAGACATTACTCAAACCCAGACGATCATTCTCTTTGCTGTGGTCACACTATTAAGCACCTGGTTGATTGCCTTTGCCTACAGAAATGTAAAATTTTCGCTTAGGCACAAGTAAGACTATATTGATATCTTTACATTTAAAGGCTTTGCTTTAGTGTGCTAGTAATGATTCTTGAGCAAATTTGATTTACAAGATATTCAATTTTAAAACAATTCTCTGGAATGCTCCCTCAAGGATAAATTGATGGTGATGTTGGCTCCTCCTTGAAGACCTAAATGTTTATGTTAATCCATTGTTTTATTTATTCTGATAACTCATCCAAAACAGGTTCTCTTTATGTTTGTAGAAAACAACAAAGCGCCTTTCGACAACAGTCAATCACCATTTATCTTCGAATTTGTAAACATATTATAAATATGTCAGGTTAGATCGTGAAAGTCTAATGTGTTCCATGTGAGATTTGTGTTGCAATATAAGGAATTGACCTAATGGTCTGTGTGTTAGACTATGTACTCCAGTCTCTTAAATTGATGAACCACCGCTGTTTTTAAGGGTAATTTCTCGAGAACTAAAAGTGATATCAGAAATACCGCTTGAACTTCTATCTGCCCAACTCCAATATAAAGCATTTCTGATTGTTGATTTGATTCAAGTGATATATCATGGCGCCTGCAAAAGATTTACGTGAGTAACTGGAGACTTCAAGCCTAAAATTTAACAAGTTTAGTCACATGCAAAATAAATAAGAGTGCTTGAAAAATCTACTGGCTAAAGTCAAGTTATCACAGGCATTTTCCTGAATTACAACACACATCAGTTTATACTGTACAGGTGTATGAGAACAGCTAAATACTATTTGCCAATAATATGCAATAATACAGAGCCTATGTTAGGCATGCAACTCATGTGATTATTTTTGTTATTTATTGAAGATTTCATCCTACCTTTCATGTGTTTATGGTCTTAATATCGCCAAGCAGCAAATGCAAGTGCCTGTTTTTCTACTGCCAAACAACAAAGTCCACTGGCATTTAGCCAGTAAATAGCTCGTAAATACTGTACGGAAAAGTGAAAGCACAATAAGTAGTAGAAAATATGGTAATACTTTGATTTACAAACATAGTTTTATGTTGACAAATGGGTTATGATCTCTTGTTTGTTTAACTTCATGACACAACATATAAACTTCAAGGTCTAGCAAAGCATCTCAGTTGTCACAAGAGACCTGTACCTTACATTTAATGGTAAGTAAAAACATCCTCTGCATGTATGACGAAGACCGTACAAAGTATTTTAAGAGGTTCTTCGACATTCTGTAGTGTCTTTGAAATTTTCCCTGTCAAATTTTTATTGCCAAAGAAAATGATGATTTTAAAAGATTTAGGTAAGATTTCCAAAAGCTTTGTGCAGTATTGAAGTCTTGTGTTACCACGCAAACTACTTTTATCATTCGCTAGAATTGCGCAGAAACGGGAAGATGCTGTGTCTAAAGAGGTGCTTAAAAAATTGACTCCTGTGGAAGCCAAGAAGATGTCTCGTAAGGAAAAAGACGAAAGGTGAGTGCTCCCAAATATTTGATGCCTGCACATCTGTTGAAGGACGCTCATTCCTTGAATGCAATGCGGTACACCAGATACCGTAGTCTCTTTAATTGTCACTACTTTAACTTTCTATTTGTCCTTCCTCCTTGTCATCATTATCCTCTTCCTTACCCTCTTTCTTTATAACCTTTTATTACCCCTTCTGTTCTCATGACTATGACCATCACTCCTCTTTCTCTTCTTTCCCTTTATCGTCAATGTCATCGGGGGGGGGGGGGGGAGGAGGGCAGTTAGGGGTGTAAGGAGGGTGGGTAAGAGGGAAAACAACAATGTTTTAACACACCTCACACACAGTATCGTCTGTGGAAAGTGCTGTTTCAAGAGAATCTCCTACTGTACCCACCAACCACTGCCTCTGTCCGTGTGAACTCCCTCCTACTTGTCCATGCATCTCTACGATCCTATATGCCCATGTAGATTTTTCAATCGTGGCTTTGTGAAATCAAATAACATTGTATATTACCAGTGCTGTGGCCGAGTGGATATAGGCGGTGGCATTTAAAGCAATGAGTCTTAGCAATCGGGAGGTTCCTGGTTCGTTCCCCGGCCGGGTCATAGTAAGGTGGGGTTTTCATCCAAGAGCAATCTATGGTTTTCTCCATCTGAAATGACTTTCTAAAATTGAAAAAGATTCTAAATTTTGAGTTAGAATGTTAAACTGGAAGCCACTAAATGTGTAAGTTGTAATCCATGAGCCTTGCAGGTTTCTCCCACATTTGTGGCCTCTTGAGCATCGTAAAAATAACTGCTGATAACTATTATTATTAAAACAAAATAAAACTGTTAGCAAACTGCTTATCCACTAGAGAGCCTGTGTAAGAGAATGTGTAAAAGTAAGTTGGCCTGACGTTTCGATCCTAGCAGGATCTTCTTCAGAGCCTCTGAAGAAGATCCTGCTAGGATGAAAACGTCAGGCCAAATTACTTTTACACAACTATTATTATTATTATATTTCAATACTATTTTTTTTTTTTTTTTCCGATATTTTTGGAATGGCTTCACATTGTAGTTCTCTCCTTTCTTTTGCAGAATTTTGTGGAAGAAGAATGAAGTAGCGGACCACGAAGCCACCACCTTCTCCATCTTCTACAACAATACGCTCTTTATCCTCATCATTCTGGTAGCATCTTTCTTCCTGCTATATACCTTTGATGCCAGTGTGTATCCTTGCTATGAAATCTGCTTTTTAAATGAATAGTCCCAGAGGTTAGGTAATTGATTTTATCACTGGGACAAGAAGAGGAAGATAATCTAACCATCCTGGGAGGTTAAAATTTCCGTTCAGTTCCATACATCTCGTTTCGAGATGTCGATACTGGAATTTTGAGTTGTGTCTTTGTATAATAAAGTGGATGTGAAGCAAAATATGTTGTAACTGCACAGAAGTGGTTGGAAACTTGGGAAAAATCAAATACTTCCACGTCTATAATTTTGGGAATGTTCAGAGGAAGGGGATGGGGGGGGGGGGGGGGGGGGGGAGGAGAGGGAAGGTTTTGGATAATTCACCCTTAAATCTCCGGTTGCACTCTTTGAGTTTTCAGCTGCATTGAAATCCAGTTACACTACAACACGCACTCATCAGGATGGTATTTTCCGTTTTTTAATTTCATACAATAAAGTACACATTTTCCTTAACATATATTCTTTTATCTCTCAGTAATTATGCCTTGTCCATCCTTGGGGGAGCTGGCCTTCTTGCCTTGCTGTCAACTGGAACAAAGTGAAAAACTCTCAACTCCTGGATTGCTTCACACTTAACTTCATTCCTTTCTCCCATTTCACGATCAAATTTTTTTATTCTTTTTCCCAAGCAGTACTATCATCTGTTACTGTTTAGGCCCATTCTCTCTTTTGTCAGTTCACATCAGAGATTAAAGTACCCTCTTTTCTGTTATATTGCCCTCCTGGACTTATTATGACATTGATGTTATTAAAGCCAGTACTCTAGGAATGCTCTGCCATAGATTCCAGACATTTGGCATTGCATCACTTTCCAGGGAGGGAATAATTTGTTGTCTTTGTTATTTGCTAGCAATTTGAAGATGTAACAAAGTCTGTTCTATCATAAAAAAATAATGAAATTACTACAGTTTTGTACAACAAATACTGCTCTACATCTCGGCAGCTTTTTAAGAGTGGAAACTTGACCTATTACAAATAAGGTTTTGTCAGGTGACAACATGAAATGATTTTTATTCCATGTGTTAGAAATGTGATGCAGTGAGAAGGAAGTCGACAACTCAAAAACTTTTGCATGTTCAATTTTACTGCCAAAACTCAAAAAGTCTGCTATTTTACTATTACCACATGGGTGGATCCTAGAAAGTGGATCTGGTCCCCCCCCCTCCCCACCCATTTGAATCTATCGGGGCACGAAAGATTACCTGCAAAAAGAATTTGTGCTGGAAACCATATACGTAGTGGAAATATTTTTAGCATGTTTTGCGAGTGGGTATTCCTTACTTTTGATCAATGCTTTCTGATGCACCACTATTTTGAAAGTAATTTCAGAATCTACTGATATATATCTGCTGGCCTCCCTCATTTGATAAATCTAAGATCTGTTGTCACTGAATCAACATTCTCTATCTTTATAGTGTGGAACCATCATGGTCTACACGGGTATGTTAGGATCTCTGTTCTAGTAGGTAGAGAACTTGTCTTTGTGCCTGCACCAGCTGTAATGATGCATTTGTTTTCTGTGTTAGTAAATACCTCGCTGAGATCATGCAGCCTATGTACAATTGCTAGTATTATGCAATTCCAAAGTATTGTGGAGAGAGGAAAAGAAGTTTAATAAAAGAGAGAAAACGAAATACTGAAAATAGTCCTTCTTGTATCTCATCTTAATTGACATGGTTGTCAGGTATTTGCTTTACCATTTTCCCTAATACATATTTCATTTATGTATTCTCCCATTTGATTAAGATGTTTGCCATCCTCCCCCCCCCACCCCGTCCCCCACAACACCATCATCCAAAATATATATATTAAATTAATTGAAGGAAATTAGTTATTCTTTAATTTATTTTTGTAATTTGATTTAAGAGAAAGTTTCATATGGAAGTATTCACTACAAAATGGGATTAAAGGTGGTGGACCTACAACACCTCCCTTCAAAAAGTTTCATGGGTCTTTTGGTGCCTTGAAAATACCCCATGTAGAAGAAGATACATACCCCATGTAGAAGAAGATACATTCTGAGGGTAGGTAAAGTAATGGGGGAGAAATTCTTACAGATTTTCTCCCAGTTTTTTATTCTCTTGTACAGGGTTCACTGTTGTCTTTATGACTTTACATGCATACTCTGTGTATGATCAAGTGACAGCAGGTTGTACAGCCCCTCATTATAGGTGACAACTGGAAATATGTAGTGTTAGCTCAGTGGTTAATGCCGGTGCCTTTCAATCCAAGATTAATGTAAGTCATCCAGTTACAGAGTTGTTGACAATTCATAATCATGGAGGTTAAATATGAATTTAAGAGACTAATTTCGGTCAGCTTGCGGCTTTGATAAGCCAATGATGGCTTCTTCGGGAGTTCCTGCTTGCAGGAGGATCTAAAATACATACATGTACAAAATGTTACTAAACCAAATGCTTATTTACTGGCCCCATTTCTCTTTCTTCTGCCCCTTCTTCGTTCAAACCCCCCTCACTGATTAAGGTAGGGGAATTAA
Source organism: Apostichopus parvimensis (assembly GCA_000934455.1). Lineage (NCBI taxonomy): Eukaryota > Metazoa > Echinodermata > Holothuroidea > Aspidochirotida > Stichopodidae > Apostichopus > Apostichopus parvimensis. The sequence continues at coordinate 168,666 of KN883582.1, read as the reverse complement.
ACATTTTGGAAAAGAATTTCACAAATGAGGGGTGTGGATGTGGGTTGGTTGCATGCGTCTCCAGTGTAGGAGTCTTTCCTGGAGAAAATTCACGGTGTATATGTAAAATTGTGCATTGTGAGGTCTAAAGACTAAATTGGGTCTATAAAGTAGGTCTGAATGCAAAATTGTGCTATAAAAGACCTGAATTTTGAAGAAAAAAATAGCTGACGGTTTCCAACACACTGATGGTGGAGGTAGGGGATCGAATGGCCCCATTCCCCCTCCCTTCACTCATGTCACTACAGTAAAGACTACCAAAATTGCTGATGAAATATGTAGAAGGTATTGCAATAGAAATTCCTCTCCCCCACCGTCCCTTTGTATCAAGGCACTGTAGAAAATTAGTCCCTGTTGGAATACTCAGAATTTTCTTTTATAAAATTTAAAAAAAAATACAACCTTTCCTTTACATTTGTTCATGGCATATACCAGGAAATATCTCTACGAGCAAATTTAAGAACAAATTTTGCCAATTAAACTTCTTTTTTCGGACAAACCTTCTTCTCCCACCCCCTCCCCACTCCTAATTTTTTTGGCTGACGGACTAGTGCCACCAAGTTCTGAGGTGTAATGGGGAGTCAGGTTGGCTTGCTTTGGTTTCAACGATCGGGACTACAATATGTGAGAGACTCGACTTGGTAATTCAGCATGCTTATAACATGGAGGTAAAAACAGAGTCGCATATTAGGGGAAAACGTCTATAGATGACAAATGGTGCTTGCTGAGGGATATTTATATAAGTAGGTCTATAATTTGGTCTAAATGCAAGGTTTTGCTAATAAGTACTCTTGAACTGTTGTGTAAGGTTGACAACGGGAGCTTAAGGCAAAGAAAAACTTGGGAGGGGTGGCTTAATCCCCCCCCCCCCCGAATGAATGTAAGAACTCCGCGATTGATCAATACCCCACGGGGAGGTACGGGCAAGCCCCACCCCACCTTGCGCACGCCACAGATGCACCATGACAGTACTAAAGTCTCAGTCGATCGAGACAGTCCATTCTAGATGTAAGCTAGAATCCCTGGACAATTTTGACACTTTGTGAGATCATGGACTAGTAGTTTGACGATGCTATAGCTGTTACGTTGTACCTTGTGTTGGGTCATTCCTGAGTGAGTGCAGTTTATATAAGTATATATTGCCAGCTGGATCCAGGGACACAATAACGAGAATAGTACCAATGAAATGACCCCACATAAACGGTAAGTCCGTCATAAAACTTCTGTCATGGACAATATCATAATAAATTCTTGCAAATTGGCGTCAAATTTTGTTCTGCAATGTAAGCCTAAGGGTTTTCTTTGAGTAATAGTACACCGAGGGACTTCCATAACTCGAAGATACCGCTAAGCCGTGAGAATACTCGTGTATTTTAGCAGCCTATTTGCAGGTGGAACCTCTTACTGAGTATACCAGATAAGCCTCTGATGAAACCTGGCCGGTATATTTCGCATTATAAGGCTGCCAATATATGTCCCTGCATCAGGTTTCTATGGCATTTGTATAGCAGATCCCCTCATGAATATTCGATAGGCCTAAAGTAGTTTACAATATGAAGCTAAATTTGTATAATTTTCTAGCCTCATGATACAATGCATGCTTAGGCATAGCCCACTCGGATTACTGGTTATTAGAATATGTCAGGCATGCATGCATAAAAAACCACTAGAAAGGAGGAATTAGGCGCGACTTTCGTTACTGCAATAAATCAGTGCAGAGTACTGTCAATTGAATAGGGTGAGTGCAATTTCAACTAGAAAGCCATCCGTCCTTTTCGCTATTTAGGCCTAGAGATAATTGTGATTTCAAAATAATACATGTTGTGCAATGTAACAAAAGTCACACGAAAGGCTCTACTGAAACCATTAAAACATTCTCTGCAATCAAGAAATATCGCTTTAACTCCCCTTTTAGTTTAAAAGCAGCGCACAAATCACTTTATTTCGAGTGCCAAACTTTCCTATCGGTTAATTCTCACCCAGCTTAGCTAATGACAAGGGAAAGTCTACAGCTATTCCAAGTCAAGGTCGCGCACAAGTTCGTGAGCACTATTTAGAGCTGTAAGTGTTTACGCTTTAATCCCCCCATACCTACCCGTCAATGTTGTCTGGTTAATTAATGCTCACATTCTTTGCAATTTTTCAGCCACATCATGTCAATAGATTATTTCCCCGCCCACGCGGCTCAATGGCTGCTGGTCCAATTATGCAAATGAGGGTATGTAGAGCAAACAAACCATGAGTCTCCAAATCTGTCAGTAAGGAGGTGGAGTAAAAATTAAAAATTTCTAATAAAAACATTGAAAAAGCACTAAATTATGTAATACATTAAAACAATAAAGATAGTATATTTATATATGCACAGAAAAATGCTTATCGGTGCCGTTTGTGAGCTGTTAACGAAACTGTATCATTTTCCAAAAATTATAGGGGTATCAAGCTATGAGATTCTTGAGAACTATGATGGGATAGATTAGAGTTACTATTATGGGATAGATTTTCATCTGTTGACGTCAGTATGCGCATGAGCAATTATAAATTCTTACGTACCTTTTGTCGCAGGGGTGGCCTTTGTCTCTTCTTACCTCCTGAAGAAAAGTTCGAAACAGCCCCGGAAATTTCGGGAAAGTTCCTGTTCTCATGTTGTAGAGACACTACGGGATCTCTTGAGGGTGTATTTTGGTGGAAAAGATCCCGAAAATGGCAGAAGGAGGGGATTACGGTGAGCAAGGTTACGCCGGCTTATCAGGAGGAACAGGTAAACCTGAAAGTAACCAATAAGGATTAATTGACCCCACTAAACATTAGCCGAAATACCTTACTTAATGTTCGTAAACTGATTTTGTTTCAGGTTGGTGTCCAAGAACTGGGCATAATGCTACTTGTAGGCAAAGTTATTTGAAATTTTTGTAGTTTTTCTGCAATTTGTGATAGTAAATGTTAATGAGGACGAGCAAACAAACATGCGTATGATAACAACATTGATCACTTCATAATGAACTTTACCCAGGCGCCGCGTTCAATTTTAAATCACGTATTTTACAATAATTTGCTTGTCCCTTCTCCTCCCATGAGAGTGTAGCAGTACGTTGAATTTAAAATCCGTTTCTCTGCCTTTCTGCAAGGTGAAGAGAAACAAAAACGTAATATTTCAGGATGTTTAGTTTCGATTGAGCTAGGCTTAGGACCTACCGTTTCTATGTGCAAAACGGTGTTGACTTCCTGTAACTGTTCTCACTATAGTAACACGTGCACGTATGTAGTTATTCAATGCACAGTCAGCTATAGTACTAACAACAGTAGCTGATTGTATGGCCTAAGTTGAGGCTGATGGATAAGCATTGACATTGTAGCATTGTGCATAAATCTGCAGTTGGTGTGATAACTTTGAAAGTTTCAGAGTGTGGTTTATGGTAGAATTATTTTGTATATTTTGTTATATCATTCTTTGTCATTTATTTAAAGGGTGAACTTAAGGATGGTGCATTTTATTCTCATCTACGTGGCAATGATAACTCATTCTAACATAAGAGAATAACGGTGCAGCTATGATGTGTGCATAAGTCCGCAGGGCCCCTAATTTCAGATTTTGAGATATTCCCTTCAAACCACTGACAATTTATCAAAGTTACACAGTTTTTGTGCATAAGAAGCTATAATTAAAATGGGATTTGTGTCATGTGAAAATTTATGTGTATCATAAACCTGACGGTGTACAGTTTCTGTGCTGGAACTTACTTGCATGTATTGTAAGAGAAAATATAGCAGTCTGACATTTAGCACTGGTATTGCTTTGAAATAGTGTTGGTGTGGAGGAATGGATCAAAAACCGGGCAAAGTTTGTGATGACGTGGTAAATTTCATTTGGTAACTGTCCGTTTTGTAATAATGTTGTAAAGTGATGCAATCATGAATAATGTAAAAGCTGTGTTGCTTGGCCTATAATTATTTAATCTATGGTGGTAGTGTGTGTACATGCACAGTGATGTTATCTAAAAGGATTGACGTGCTATTAACATTCATTCATTACCCCTAATTAGTTGACCGTAATTGTGGAATTTCTTCCTCGTCACATGTGGTATTTGTGTGTGTGACCTATATGTGAATAGTCCAAACATGTCTCTTTCTTTCTCTAGTCATATTTATAGTGGACCAGACCAGAAATTCAACTTCAAAATTGGCATACAATGTAGATAAAATGAATCTTCTATATACCTCAAAATAGTTTATTTTTTTATGTATAATCACTTCTTGAAGCCACTAAAATCATAAGAGAATATGTACATGTATAATCCTGTGGAGAACTGTTATTTGCCAAGGATGATGGATAAGAACAACATGTTGTTTCATTGCATTGGATTTCAACATTAATCATACAATGGTAGTAATCTTTGAACCCCTCTTTTCATTTTTCTTTTTGCTTGTTAATTGTTTTTGTCTCTCCAGAAATGAGTCTGCTGACAATTTAGTTAGGCACTCCAATACTGTATTGGCAGTAGGTTACTTTGTTCCAATCAAGAGAGAATCGGGGGGGGGGGGAGCGCAGGAGGGGGTGAGATGATACACTAGACATATTCTCAAAGAGCCTACTTTCGAGGTCTTCCATTCAGCTAAATATTGCATAGCATCATCGCTAATGCAGATCTGCCACGTTAGTTTACAAATGTCTTTCTCTGTATTTTTCAGAAGATTATGTTAAGCCCAAGAAAAAGAGCAAAAAGAACAAAAAGGATAAGAAGAAATCCAAGAAGAGGAAACATGAAAGTGATGTAAGTACAGTATCTTTGCTACTAGTGAACCCTTTTCCCCCTTCATTTTGTTGTTTACTTCACAGTAGATTTATGTCTAAAACTGGAATTTACCTTTTATATACTGTAAAGGAACTGCAGTGTAAGAGATTATAAACAAATTTAGAAAGGGCTAACAATTGTCATTTGTTTGGTATTCAGCGCACAAAGGCAAATTATATGTAGTTGACACATGACGAATATATATGGTCATGGGAGTGTTATATGCACCACTTGTTACCATTGCAGGTTTATCAGCAAGATGCCAAGGTGCAAAGAAATATTTGGCCATGTAGCATCAAAAAGGTGCATTGTCCTAAATTGGTTGGAATAACATACAGCACAGGATATGTTGTTGTTTAAACTATGTTATACACAAATTAATTAATTAGGTTCCAAAATAAATAAATGACAATTGCATTGTAAATTTCATTTTCCTGGCCTTTATATACAGGAAAGCAACTCTGGGTTGGAGAGTGACGATGAATTCAGTACAAAGGAATTCCTGCAGAGGATGAAAAAGTTAAAGGAGCAACCAAAGGTAATGTGTAATTTATTTGAGCTGTAAAATAGTCGATGGTAAAGTGACTTGTGTTTCAGAGGGCGGGCGGTTGAAGGGTTTGGTATGAAATAATTTGATTTGAATTGATTGTCTTTTCTTTCTACCTGCAATCTTTCAATTCCGGTTAGTGTTGATCATAGCACGTCATGTACTTCATAGAAAGGTATTCAAAGGATACTTTGAAAGAAAGATGTTGAAAACAACTCTAATCTTGTCCATTATATCTGTGCAGTTTCAACCTGCTCGGCCAAAGACCTCGTTGGAGCTGATGCGTGAGTTTATGGTCGAGGAATTTGAGATGGAGTACATGGACTCGGACTATCAAGAACTCATCAACTACAAACTCTTCAGCGAACACGTCAAGCCTCTAGTCCTAGAGAGGGCACCCAAAATTGCAACGCCCAAACTTGCCCAACTCGTAGCTGCCTTATGGAGGGAATTCGCTGCAAGCAACCCAAAGAAAGGTACGACCAAGGCGAACCCTCCGCCCCTGGTGGCCACTTTCACGCCCCTTCAAGACAAGGAGAGTAGCGATTCGAAACAGAGCACCCCGGAACCGGAATCCCAAGCTTCGTCTCAGGCGGAGGACAGAGAAGAGCCCGTCGAGGTGGAAGATGCGGAACCAGCGAAGGAGAAAGTGGAACCGATGCCCATGATTCTGAAAGGTAAGAGGTCGAAGTGAATGTTACTTTTACAAACTTGACAGAATTTGGCAACAAGTTTTCAATCTGACTGTAGCATTGTGGGGTTGTGGGGTTGTTAGTTGAAAATAAGATGTGAGGGATACGTAGTACAGAAATGATTGAATTATGGGAATGCCGGCAATTTATGCCGTAAGAGACTACCGCAGTTTCAGTGTTGAAAAATTCTGCCATGTTTGCTTGTCTGGAGTTGAAACAAAGACAAAGGTGACACAGTTGGCCATAAATCTAGTTCATGGGGACTTGGTAGCTGTAACCATGGTAACTTAATTCCGGAGACTGGTTTGGTGTAGCCTGCTGTGATAACATTGGCTTGCTTTTAATGTGGAGAGGATGTTAGTTTGCTCTGTGTAATGTCTCAATATGAGACTAACTCTGATGTTGTACTTATATTGGAACTTATTTTTTGATAAGCTTTGTTGGTTAGTGTTGATCTTCAATGGATTTTGACATGATAGGAAATAATAATTTCATTGCCTGATTTAAAGGTTGTGTTGAGATGGAATAATTTATGCATCAGAATTAGATTTTAAGGGTTTTGTTTCTTTTAACAGAGAAACCAAAGAAAGACAAGAAGGGGGTGAAGCAAAAGAAGGTGGCACCAATCAAAATAAGTTTGAAAGGTTCTTCAGCCAAGGCCAAGAAAAAGAGGAAAACTGTTTCGGTAAGTACAAGATCTCCCTTGTAATATTTGAACAATTGATCCTTGCTTGTACTTCCGGAAGGAACAAGGAAGGTTCTTTTGTGTTCAGCATGTGATTTGTACAAATATAAACTATGAATTGGTAAATTATGAAGAGACATTTGCTGATCAATTTTAGCTTTTAAAGCACAAATGGCAACAAGCTACGTTAGAAATCAAGTTGTGCTATTTCATCTGACCAGGTTTGGCAAGATAATAGCCAGTTTCTTTTCCCCCATAAAATGATTAAATAATATGGTATTGTTTCTTTGTAGGATGAAAGTGAGAGCAACTACAGTGAAAGTGAACCGTCTGTCGATGACGAGGAGGAGAATGCTAGTACGAAGAGTGTTCCATCTGTCCAGTCGGACAGCTCTGCTGCCTCTGCTAAGAAACCTGCCAAGAGAGCCCCACCTAAGAGAAAGAGACCGCCCCCTCCAAAGAAAAAGAAGAAGCCAGCTTACGGAGGAGGATCATCAGAAGAGGATGGCTATGAGGTAAGATTACAATCTTTATGCGTGACGGCTCTCAAATTTTCATACAATGTTTTCTTATTCAATGGAATCAAGACGTCTGACACCTTCAAGCAACATTTCACTGGTAATTGATGAATTTATTGGAGGTCAGGCGTTTTATATATGACCCAAGTACTGTATTATAAGGCTGCGGAATGAACTCGCTGCCCTCAAATCGATCCATTGACAGTCCAAGCTTGTTCAAGTCCAAGCTCAAAACAATTCTTTTGTATCACTTTCAGTTAATTGCACTTTTGTTTCATATTATTGTGAAGCACATTAGACTGCTGGGCATATTTTTGGGCGATATAAATGAATGATTATTATGATCATCATTATATGAAATCTTACAAACCAATTAAATTATGGACATCTGATCTGCACATAAAGTAGGGACCCCCATCGTGCATCTGTTACTTCGATCACCCCCCCTGAGTGTAGGAAACTCACAGCAGAATTTAGCACTCGATGGGAAGATTGTCAATCTTCCGCTGGGAAGTAGAAGGAACATTCCTCCAATTCTTTCCAGAAGTATTTGGTGGTCAACTGTTAATCTTATTCGCGTGTGTCTTCTTTCAGACGGACCATCAAGATTACTGTGAGGTTTGTCAGCAGGGTGGAGAGATTATCCTCTGTGATACCTGTCCAAGAGCCTACCATCTGGTCTGTCTGGATCCAGAACTTGAAGCAGCACCAGAAGGGAAGTGGAGTTGTCCACAATGTGTAAGTTAACTTGACAGTCGTCTATCTAAACCTCGCTAGAGATGTCGTACACTTAACGTAGTACCTCCCCCTCGTCTGATTTTCGAAGAATCGATTTCGGTTGGATTCCTTTGTTAGATGACCGTCGACGAGTTCTCATTTGAAATAACCTTCTTTCCAGTTTTAATATAGTTTAGATTTTATCCTCTTTGCTTGTTCATGGCGTCATAATGACTTGGCGCATGTGAAATAAATTGTTGGTATAGTTAGTTGTTGACTTATTTGCCTTTTCATGCTAACCTCTTCAAGGGTCAGACAGGTGAACAGTTGTTTCTTGTATTTACCCTATGTGTACAATTGATTGGATTTTACATTCCATATATATATGACTCGGTAAATGATTTGATTTGTGTGCCATCACATACATTCAACTGCAGTGACATGTTCCATTGACAGGCATACTAAGTTGCTACTTTTGAAGGTCGCTAGAAGCGTTTTCAGCAAACAATACCTTCTTGCTGGTGTTAGCTGATCGCTGTCGTGGCAAGTTTATCCAACTTTGACAAATCTCTCTGCTGAAGTAGGAACGACTGTTTTGCATTTGTAAACCTCGTGAAACCATCTATGGTATACTAAAATAGCACAAAGATATGCTCTGGATATTATGCATAACATCGATTTGTGAAAGATACTGCTGTTTCTATCGGTTACTGTTCTTTGCTGTAGATCTTTTGGGTCCGGGGTTTGTCCGCTTCTGACTCGGTTTGCGTCCCGTTGGGGACGGTTTTGGTGCCTTTCTGTTACTTATTCTGTTTCTTGTGTTGCGTTGTTTACTGATGGTAGTGTGGTGTCCCTTGGTCTAGTTGGTTGGTGTTATTGACCTTTTTATTGGGCCGGTGGTCCAGTTTCTTGGCTTTTTTGTTTTGGGGGTGTGCCTGCCTCTTCCTTTTTTCTTCTCTTTTGCTTTTTCGGAGGCGTTTTCTGCTCGCCCTTTGGTTCCTGTGGTCTTGTCCTTCCCTGCTGGCCACCTGGGTTTTTGTTGTGTGTTTTGGGCTTGCGGGGCTCTCCTCTGCTGCGTTTTCTGTCCTTCGTGTTCTTATATTTTGTGTCTCTTTCGCTCTCTTCCGGACATTTCAGTTTGCTACTGGCTGTGCCTCGGCTTGTTGGTGCTTTTTTTTCTCTTATTGTTGCGTCATTTGTCGATCCGTGTTGCTTCATTTATCTTGGTCTCTTTGTTAGGAATTGTTTTTACGGACTTTGCCTTGTGTCTTTGTGACTGGCTTTTTTCGCATTGTTGTTTCACGTGACATGATGTTTTAATTTTCTAATTTCTATACGTTTCGACAGGTGTGTTGCTGGTTTGTACACTTTACTGACGGTCGTGGTCTATTTTCCGGGTCTTCGGTTTTGCTCCGGAACTATTTTGGTATTTTTGTGCTTTTTTCCTTGGTATGTCTTCTTGCAGCGTATATGGCTGTTTTGTGAGGTTGTGTCTTCTTTCGGGTTCAGTTTTGTAAGGTTGTTTTGTAGTTTTTATCTTTTTTTTTCTGTTCTTGTTTTTTTTTCGGTGTCATTCTTTCATTGTTTAGATAGAGCAGTAATACTTTTTGTAATTTGTTTTGTAGCAATTTTGAAGGTTCTGAACTCTGTCTTATATAAAAGACTTTGTTTCCTGTGTGCAAAACCTGCTATTATACATCTTTGTCTTTGTATAGCAATTTGCACACATTTTGCATAGTATTTTGCAATACCGCAATACCGGATAAATTATTCTCCGTAGGTCAATGTGATAATAGAGAGTATTTTTTGTTTTGGTGTTGATTATTATATCTCCATCTTTGAATGTTTTCATCTCCCTTGTGCAGTGTGAGCCACCCAAGGGTAAAGTTCATCGGATCCTGTCATGGCGTTGGTCCACGCCCAAGGTGGAAGATCCCCCTCCAAAGAAGAATGAAGAAGGTGACAAGATTGATTTTTTCTTCTAGCAAAATATACTTCGATAGTGTCGATTAAAGATACAGCTATTATTGACAAATGTATTTCATCTATATCTACTATCTACTGCTGTATCAAATTCTGACCTTCGTGTGAATTACCGACCTGTTATGAAGTTGTTTATGTAAATGTTAATAACAGGAACCATCCGTATTGTTTGGTTGGTAGTCGTTAGTAGATTTGGATTCCGATGGTCATTTTGATGCAGAGTGGTACAAAATCAAAGATATCGTGAGAATTTGTAGTATTATTTCCTATTACACATTGTATATTTTTATGTTATAGATCACAAGGCATCGGATCACCATCCGACCGTGATCAACACACCTGTCTCGGAAGAGAAGAAACGTGTGACCCACGACCTCAGGCCTAAGCCCATAAGAGAATTCTATTGTAAATTCCATGCAATGTCTTACTGGCATTGTGATTGGGTCACAGAGCTTCAGGTGAGTGTACCAGCTATTGACATAGCTCTCGTTGGGTTGAAGCTATAGGGATATCCAGTCTTTGCTGACAGAAACAAAGCTAGCAAAGTCGGATCAACCTCTTAAGATCTTAAGCTGACTAGTTTTATCCGTTGTGAGACCATGAAATTTTGAAGATTTTGCGATCACCGTTATCAAATTGCACAGCAGCTGTTTCCATGTTTCCTTTCTTTTTTTCTGGAGCAATATGTAAGTAAAGCTCTTCTCTTTGCCGTCAATCGATCCACAGATGGAAGTTTTCCACACGATCTTACATCGCAACTACATCCGAAAGACGGACATGGAGGAACCGCAGAGCTTTGATGAGATCATGGAAGGAATGCATCACCTGAGACGGTTGAAGGAGAAGAGAGACAAGGTGAAGGGCAAGTCGGACACCGAGCAGTCACCGGAAAAGAAGAAGTCGCCGGAGAAGAAAGCTGATGGTGCAGCACCAGACACGAAAGAGAGCAAAGAGGAAACGGACAAGAAAGAGACGAAGGAAGGAGGAGGAGACGGAGAGAAAACGAACGGGGTGAAAGAGGACGACAAAGATGGAGGAGGCAAGAAGAAGAAGAAGGAGGGCGAGGAGGTCCAGAAAGAAGACGACGACGAGAGCATGGCAGTCGCGATAGACTTCTACGAGAGATTCTACCAGTTTGGCATCCAACCGGATTGGCTGGACATACACAGAGTCATCAACATGGCCACGGATCGGAAGGGCAACGTGTCGTACTTCGTCAAGTGGCGTTCTCTGGCATACGAACAGTGTACTTGGGAAGATGAAGAATTCCTACTCAGCATACCCAATGGTGAAAAGCAAATTCACTTTTTCAATCACTTGAAGTGAGTACATCCAATTTTTTTGTTTTTTTTGTTGTTGTATTTTATAAATTATAAGCACCTCATGAAATCACAAAAAAAGATAGCATGATAATTTTTAATTTTTATCAAATAGATATATAAGTTTCTGAAAATGCATATGGTTGATTCACTTCAAAAGGAGCTCAATCAAGAAATGATATGGGAGGAGGGAAGGCAGAATTAGGGCCATGATTTTTAGCAATCCATTCATCCTTGCTCGTTTGCATCTGTTTGAAGTACCCAGCACGATGAAATGCAAACTGTTATTTCATTAGAATCCAGCCATGACGACAGTACTCGGAGAGAATTTTTTTTCACTAATGTGTATTGAATGCATCGAAAAATGTGATTATCAGCAAGCTAAGTAAAGATTAGTTGTATAAAGAGCTGCTACAGATAGGTGGTTATGAGTGATTGAAATGTTGATTGGATGATTTGTATCTGTCAGGGCTACGATGGGAGGTTTAATACCAAAAAAGAAGAAAGGCAAGGGAAAGAAAAGCAGAGCAGAGGAAGAAAAGAAGAAACTGGAACCCACGGTCGATGTAAGTTTTTGTCTTGACGGCCTCGTCGTCATTGTCTAGTGGGTTTTCCACCTTAAGGAGGTCGTCTTCTGATACGCACGAGATGTCTTTTGTTAGTATTACCGGGTAAAAAGATTGTGTAAAGCTTGTAAACGGGAGGAGTGACCTAGCAAAGATCTCACACAGTTTGTGTGTAAGTCCCTTACAATGTATAGCGCAAGCACAGGAGATTCTAAAGTTATTATACATTTACATGTTGTTGTTGCATAAGATATATTAGTTACAATCAGTAAATAGCTAATTACCACCTTCCTGCTTGCAACTGTTTGCCTTTTGACATGTTTGGTCCATATATTAGTCCCAACCATATTTTTCAAAATTTCCCTTTCCCATAGAAATTTGAAATTTGTGATGTGTATCGTCCCTCAAGTATGAATCTTCCTATGTACTCTAGTGGTTTTAATAGTTCTATTAAGATAAGATCATTACCATAATAGCACATACAAATTTAACACAAACCTTAGTTTTGGATGGGGGGTTATGATACCCTGTTTTATTTCATTTTTATTTTTTGTTCTGTAGATTAAAAAGAAGTATGAAATTCAGCCTACTATGATAGACGAGTGTGGTGGTAAACTCCACGACTACCAGTTAGAGGGTCTCAATTGGCTGAGATACTCCTGGGCTCACAGAATCTCCACCATCTTGGCAGACGAAATGGGTCTAGGGAAAACTATTCAAACTATTGCATTCCTGTATTCTCTCTACAAAGAAGTGAGTCTGCATTATATATATATTTTTTTTCTCTGTTTGCTTCTCGAACTGAATAGCAAATAAATGAGCAGCAATTCTCGAGCAACTCGAAAAATGAACGAGACAATGAAACATTGGGAGACGCAGAATAACATATGTGAAATTTCCAGTTGTTATCGTTTTGAGTAGTCTAGTCTCTCACTGATTGTACATTACAGATTTTCATTCCCAACCATCCACCATCATCTGCTGTCACTGATTGTGGATTCAAGTAGTGCATGATTAATATTTCTCTGCAAAGGACATAAATAATGTTATTTTCAACTAAAGGTACCTACTGTGTGCTTTGCTATACTATGTAGCAGCAGCCCTATTATACCCATAGTAACCTAACAGACTGATGCTCTATTGAACTAACAACGGGTCTCGCAACAGACATCGAAGCAAGCAATTACACACTTTTTGCGAGTAGTTTGTAATTATTTTATGGTCATTTCTTTGGCTCGATTAAATTGACTTATCAGTTTGATCTACGCTGACCAATTAATATTGTAATATGATAGTGCAATGAACATGAGAATGTTGCAGCAGTGAATTGCTTCATAGTAATTTTGACAGCTTTCCATAATAGATGTTATGCAATCGGTATTGTAATCGGTATCATGTACTAGGTTATGTGTTGATGCGTCATGTGTCAATTCTAGCTGATTGTCTACAGATATTTATCATCATCGTCATGAAAATCCCACGGTTCCAGTCTTTGGTCAGATGGTAACATAATCTGCACGTGATGCCATTTGTTAAACTTTAGGAAATAATTTGTATATTTTTGTCGCAAATGAGATTTGTATTTCCGGCGTCTCCATTCTAAGTAGACTGTAGAAGAAGTTGGAATTTTAAATGCTTTGAATTTGTTCTTTTCTCTGTTCTCTCAGGGACACTCAAAGGGTCCATTTCTCATCAGTGCTCCATTGTCTACCATCATTAATTGGGAGAGAGAGTTTGAGTTTTGGGCTCCAGATTTTTATGTTGTAACATACTGTGGTGATAAAGACAGCAGAGCAGTAATCAGGTAAGATGTTGTGAAGGCAAGAAGTTAAAAATTTGTAGTAAATACTGACAGTCTTGGTGGTCACATGACATCATTTCCATGGTCTAGTTATAGGTTGTGTGCCACCATGCCTTGTTATCTAACTATTGTTAGTCTACCCTATAACTCAAGAGTGACCAGTGTACTAGTATGTCACAATGACAGGATGTTAAGAGTTTATTATCATGGTCTAGTTTTTGGTAGTGTGCAATCAAACTTTGTGTAATCCCTAAGTATCCTATTACTCAGAGTGCTAGTACTAGTATATCACAATGACAGGATGTTAAAAGAGTTTATAATCATGGTCTAGTTCTTGTTCGTTTGCAATCAAACTTGTGTGATCCCTAAGTCTATCCTATTACTCAGAGTGCTAGTACTAGTATGTCACAATGAGCGGTCGCGTAACCTTACACTTGATAGGCTCTGTGAGTGGATTAAATTAAGCAGCCTCGTAACCTTACACTTGATAGGCTCTGTGAATGGATTAAGCGACCTCATAACCTTACACGTGATAGGCTCCGTGCATGGATTAAGCAACCTCGTAACCGTGAGTAGATTAAGCAGCCTGGTAACCTTACACGTGATAAGCTCAGTGAGAAGGTTAAACGACTTCATAACCTTACATATGATGATCAATTTACTGGCTGAACATTACTGATGCTCAGTAAACGTTCTGATGTACCTGAAATGAGCTGCTCTGTGATTGTGTCAATGGAACAAGTCTTTGAGTTGTATTTCCATTTTTGTTTGCTTCGAATCTGTGGTACGTCGTCCATGTGTGAAATTTAGCGAAATTTGAAAGCCTCCTTATTATAAAGTGATTTTATTACGATATAAATCTTTTTCATAGGGAACATGAGTTTTCATTTGAGGATGATGCCCATGTGTGAAATTTGAAAGCCTTTTGATTATAAAGTGATTTTGTTTCGATATAAATCTTTCTCATAGGGAACATGAGTTTTCATTTGAGGATGATGCCGTGAAGGGTGGTAAGAAGGCCTACAGAATGAAGAAGGACTGTACGGTGAAATTCCACGTTCTCTTGACATCTTACGAGTTGATCAGTATAGACGTTACCACGCTGTCTTCAGTATTCTGGGAGGTTTTGGTAGTAGATGAAGCTCATAGACTGAAAAATAACCAATCAAAGGTAAGAACAGACAAAATGCTGCTTGCCTTTGTCATTTATACAAGGATTCTTATACATTTGAAGCTAAACCCTTCAGGTGAAACAAATGCCTATTATTGGGCTCAACAAGGTAGTGTGGATTGGAGGAAGTGTGATACCATGTGTGAATGTTTTTTGTCTGTGTTGGATCATTTTTGCTTTCAGGAAAGAAACAATGAAAATGTTTTGTTTTATTTATTTACTTTTCCCCAGTTTTTCAGACTGTTGAGTAGTTACTCCATTGGTCACAAGCTTCTACTCACAGGAACACCTCTACAGAATAACCTTGAAGAATTATTCCATCTGCTGAACTTTATGAGCCCTGATGTTTTCAAGTAAGCATTTACTTGTCTTTGTATAAGTTTACTACTTGAAACGATGATGATATAAACAGTTTCGACAAATTTGTGACAATTTAGGTCAGATTTAGTGCTCCCTTGTAAAGCAGTCCCCTTTGTCCACTCCAATTTTCCAATCCCTCCACCCCACCCCCCCTGCCCCCTTCCTCTCCTTGTCGAATTTATCGTACGAGGCAATTGGGACACTTCCTATCAAAAGTCCAACCCACTTTTAATTCAGTAAATCTGTGAAGTGCATCAATATAATTAGGACACTTCCTATCAGAAGCCCAACCCACTTTTAATTCAGTAAATCTGTCAAGTGCATCAATATAATTAGGACACTTCCTATCAGAAGCCCAACCCACTTTTAATTCAGTAAATCTGTCAAGTGCATCAATTTTCTGTACTGTACTCTATTTTTATTTATTGTTTTTTTTTCCATCAGTAATCTCCAACATTTCCTTGACGAGTTTGAGGACATTGCCAAAGAAGACCAGATCAAGAAACTGCACGTCCTCCTCGGCCCTCACATGTTGAGACGTCTCAAGGCAGATGTCCTGAAGGGGATTCCTTCCAAGAGCGAGTTTATCGTCAGGGTTGACCTCAGTGCTATGCAAAAGTAAGAGACAATTTTATTTTGTTATCAATAAATACCGACTAACAAATGCAGCTGACTTGGACTGTTTTTTCTGATGTTAATACCTTAGCACTGTTTTCTAATATTAATACCCTTGGACTGTTTTCTGATGTTAATACCACTTTAAACTGTACTTTTGCTAACATTTTTTTTACACAGTTATTGTTGTTTGCTCACATCCAGCAGTTTTCATAATAAAAGGGTTGGTCATTTTTTCTGTCTTTTCCAGGAAGTACTACAAATACATCTTGACTAAAAACTTTGAGGCTCTCAGTTCCAAGACTGGAGGCCAGAGCGTATCATTACTGAACGTGATGATGGATCTAAAGAAATGTTGCAACCATCCTTACCTATTCCCCACTGCCGCTATAGTAAGTCACCCTCACAAGCAAATGTTTGAATGGAAGATTTTGTTTCAAGAGATATTCTTTTGACAGATCAAGATGGTGTGAGAAAATTGCTGGAAATTTTCTGTGTCAGTATGTGAATCCCCCGTATCCTGATGGTGTGTGTTTTATGGCAATAGTGTCAATTTGTAACATTTGCTTCAATTTGTGAATCTCCTGTTTCCTGATGGCATGTGTTTTATGGCAATAGTAACAATTTTTAATGGTTGCTTCAAAATGTGAATCCCCCATATCCTGATGGCATGTGTTCATGGCAATAGTAACAATTTGTAACAGTTGCTTCAATATGTGATTCCCCAGTATCTGATGGCGTGTGTTTTATGGCAATAGTAACAATTTGTAACATTTGCTTCAATATGTGAATCCCCGTATCCTGATGGCTTGTGTTTTATGGCAAAAGTAACAATTTGTAACAGTTGCTTCAATATGTGCATCTCCTGTTTCCTGATGGCGTGTGTTTTATGTGTCAATGTCAATTTGTAATGGTTGAGAAATTCTTTAATCTATCTTGTGGAGGAGAAGAATGGATTTTTCCCCCTTAGAAGTTTATAATATTCTTTTCTAGTAAATTTTTTATTGCAGTACTTGTTTGTTACGGTGTAGAACGCATAGGCTTCACTTGAGAGCAAAATCTGTGCCAGCAATATTTTGGAAGGTGCATGATCACCACCGTGTCTGAAGTATTTGATGTACTTGTTAAGACTTGGAATCTGTACGATGATGTTTGATACCCTGCTGTAATAATATCTCTCTCATTGATGTCTATAGGAAGCTCCACGAGCACCGAACGGTGCCTACGAGGTCAATTCCCTGATCAAAGCCTGTGGAAAGATGATCTTACTCACCAAGATGCTACGGAAATTACGAAAAGAGGGACACAGGGTGCTTATCTTCTCGCAGGTGAGGACCTATTGCATTCATTTTTGATTTATATATTTTTTTATGTGTAATTACTGGGATTTAAGTATGAGATTCTTTGTTAACCTATTCATTATCTGAGTAGACATTTTCATATTTTGTGTTTTTTTCTTCTCTTTCTGCAGATGACGAAAATGTTGGATCTGTTGGAAGACTACCTTGAAGGTGAATGTTTCCGCTATGAGAGAATAGATGGTGGTATCACTGGCTCTCTCAGACAAGAGGCTATTGATAGATTCAATGGTAAGTTCTTCACTAACATGCAATTATTTGCATTGTTTTCTATCATTACTCCAGTGTTTTATTTAAATAACGTATGTTTTTATTTGAACCAGCCTTGTGTTGTACTAGTGTTCATTCAGAGAGCATTGGATACCTTCAACAATGATAATTCTGTTTATGTTTTTTTAATGTTTTTGATCGTTTCTTCTCTCTCCCACAGCACCGAATGCAGAACAGTTTGTCTTTCTTCTTTCAACCCGAGCTGGCGGTCTAGGTATCAATCTGGCCACAGCCGATACCGTCATTATATACGATTCCGACTGGAACCCACATAATGACATCCAAGCGTTCAGCAGAGCTCATCGAATCGGTCAGGCCAACAAGGTCATGATCTACCGGTTTGTGACGAGAAACTCGGTGGAAGAGAGGATTACTCAGGTAAACTACGTTTTTGAAGGTTGGAAAACCTGTATTTATGAGGAGGGAGAAATGTAATGTGAGATGTGGACGACATGATCAAACTCATACATGCAAGAAATTGGCTGTTTCTCTTTTTTAAGTGATTGGTAGAGACAGAAAGTTGGTTTAATTTTTACAGAGTTTCTCTAACATTGGAACATATCATGATACTTGATTATACAGTATAGCACAACAATTGGGGCATGGGAGGGGGGGGGGGGGAGACAGGTGTAATTAAATTCCTAATGAAAGAAATATATTAATGTATTGCTACTGAAGTGTATTTATACAACAGTGAAATTTTGGCTTGCATATCCACATTCTATTGTTTATTGGTGAATTGTATAGGTTTTTGGGTTTTTATGTGATTGATTAAGGGCACTTTAGAAAAGGTATGACAGCAAAATTGGGCTCTTCGAAAGACATTAGAAGACCTCAAACTATTAAACGTACTGCTTTCACAACTTAACACATGATGAAGAATTTAACGGGCTGAAATACAATGTGATGCTCAGTAAACGTTCTGATGTATTTTGTGACAAAAATCTCCAGCCCTAACATGCCCGGAATTTGCTCTGTTAAGAAAGTGTGGGAACGATGTGGAAGAAGTGCGTGCATGGCTTTGAATAATAAGTATTGTTTGACTTGCTCGAGAGGATGGAAGGTTCGTGAGTTGATCCAAGATTCTATCTTCTCTCTAAAGGTTGCAAAGAAGAAGATGATGTTGACCCATCTCGTTGTCCGTCCAGGTCTTGGTTCTCAGGCTAAGAATGCTATGTCTAAGAAAGAGTTGGATAACATCTTGAAGTTTGGTACAGAGGATCTCTTCAAGGAAGACATCGGTGAGTGAAAAAAACAAATCTGTGTTG
>KN883582.1:120928-143953 GCA_000934455.1 Apostichopus parvimensis | reverse complement strand
TTGAGATTATGACAGTAATGATGATGGGAATTACACCATGTGGAATGGATACCTAACAATGTATTGGAACGACGTAAATGTTTGAGCCAACATCTTCAGGGCAGAAGTTTTAATTCTCATTCAACTTTTTCGGTTTCACCTAGTTTGAGAAGAAGAAAAAATTGTGTAAGGTCTTTCTGTTTTAGAAGCTGTGTTTGATGTAAATCAGTATTATTCCAGAGAGACTCTGGCTTAAAAGGTACTGCAAGATATAGCTATCAAAGATGTATTGGTATCTATGGTTTGTGAACTCAATATGGCTTCTTCATCAAGCAAACTTTGAAGGAGAGGGTTTAGCCTAGCCTCCCACTTTCATGTTTTTTTCAAAACAAATGTTAAGTTATTTCATTTTAAACAGACTCAAAAAAGTTCCAAAACCAACAGATATTTTAATTTTGGGTGAGGTTACCTTCTCTTTGTAATTTTTTTACTTTAAATTTCTGATATTTTTTCTTTGTTTCAAGGTGATGGAGTTTGAACCAATCAATGGTTCCATCAGTATGCCAGAGTTGTTGCCCCACCCCGGAGCTGTCTCTGCCATCAACCCTAACTCCAAACCTCAATCAAAGCAATCGTCCCGTACCGCCTCCCCGGCTCCCCCTCCAACGTCTGCTGCAGGGCCTACGCCTACCGCCACGCCAACACCGGCAGCTAATGCTACAGCAACACCGGCCGCTAATGCTACAGCGACACCGGCCGCTAATGCTACAGCGACACCGGCCGCTAATGCTACAGCGACACCGGCCGCTAATGCTACAGCGACACCGGCTGCAACACCAGCTGTTGATGGTACAGCAACACCAACACCCGCTGTTAATGCTACAGCAACACCCATAGCTGCTGCTAATGCTGGTGGTGCAACTGGAGATGCCCAGGAAAAAGCGGCTGAGAAGAACGGTGAAGGCACGGACAAAGAGAGTGTTGCGGAGAAAGAGGAAGAGAAAGAAAAGGAAGACCCTAGCAAGGAAGACTCTGGCAAGGAGACTGGAGAGGAGAAGAAAGATGCAGGTGAGAAGAGAACTGATGGACAAGAGTCGTTTAATTTAAAGCGGCTGGTCTTGTTGTTCTTAAATGTTTTCGGCCATTTATGTAAACATGAGAAACAAAAAGTGGTGTTTATTTGTTTGAGTAATATTTGGGTAAATACATCTCAGACGGTCTGCAAACCATGGACTCTTTGCGTAGGACTGAAAACACTTTCATAGCGGTTCTACATGAGCCGAATCCTATGTCGTGGTAGATTCGACTGTCGTATTAGTCCGCTGCTGTTGCAAGGGTTATTATCCACATCCAAACCTAACCAATAAATGATAAGGCCTAGTCATGTATTGATGTTGCACTTTGGTCAATTATATATCAGTGAAGTGCTAGAAGAAGTGATTGATAAGTTGGTTAGTTGTATTCAACACTAAAAGGCCTTTGATAAGTTTGGAGTTTGGTCTAGAGAAGTTTGGCGGATCCAGTCAAGTTTGGGGGATCAAGAGATGTTTTAGGGATACAGAAGAAATTTTGTAAGACTACTTAATACGACCCAATCTCCATTGTCTTTGTATACTCATGTATATCTTGTATACTCTTTTTAGGGTTGGGATAGGAGGGAAGGCCATATTTATACTTCTAGGGCAAAGTATAACTTTTGTCTTTCATAAGAGTAAATATGATGTTTGCCTTGTAAGTGAAATAAAAACTTTGAGTTGCCAATTATGTGATATTGTTCTCCTCTCATAAAGAAAAACCTGTGGAAGGTGAAACCAAAGAGAAGGAGGATGATAAGAAGGACAGTACAGAGACAGAGAAGATGGAGGTTGATGAGAAGGAGAAGGAAAAAGATAAAGAGGAACCAATGGAGGTAGATAAAAAGACAGAAGAAAAGGAAGGAGAAGAAAAGATGGAAGTAGATCAGAAAGCAGAGGGAGCTAGAAAAGAGGAGGAGAAGAAAGAGGATGGTGACGAGAAGGACAAGGACGAGAAAGACAAGGATGAGACAGAGACAGAGAAGAATGAAAAAGACATGGTAGGAGAAAAGAAGGAGGCAGCAGAAGAAGCAGTGGAGATGAAAGATAATGATGAGGAGAAGAAGAAAGAGGAGGAGGAGGAGCAGAAGAAAGAGAAGGAGGAGGAGGAAGCCAAGAAAGAAACAGAGAAAGATGGAGAAAGTAAGGCTGAAGTTGAGAAGACAAGTGATGAAGGGAAGGAAGCATCTGAGGATAAGGAGGAAGGAAAGGAGAAAGATGGAGTAGAGGACAGCAAGAAAGAAGAAGAGGAAGCAGTCAAGAAAGAAGGAGCAGAGGATGGACAGAAAGATGAAGCAAAGGAGGAGAAGACCCAAGTAGAGGCAGAGGCGAAAGAAGGAGGAGAGAAAGTAGAGAAAGATGCAGCGAAAGAGACACCAAAGGAAGGAACAGAAGAAAGTAAGACCGAAGAGGGGAAGAAAGAGGAGGAGGGGACGAAAGAAGAAGAAGAGGGGAAGAGGGAGGAGAAAGCTGCTGCGAGCAAAGACGAAGCGAAGAAAGAAGCCGAAAGTGAGGCCAAGGAAGACACCAAGGATGCTACATCTATGGACGATACACCTAAGGACGATACAACGAAGACCAGCAAGGCATCCAACGGGGAGAAGAAGCAAGGTTAGTTTAATTAAAGGTTTAGTTTAGATTTAGTTTAATTTAGTTTAGTTTTAGTTAGTTTTTAGTTTAGTTTAGTTTTAGGTTTTAGTTTTAGTTAGTCAAGGTTTAGTTTAGTTTAATGTCATCACTCTTCATCAAAAGTCATCTGCCACTGCCACCTTCTGTTTCTTAAAAGAACAAAACCACTAAGTTAAATCACACGGCTCGTTAAGCCGATCTTTGCTAACTTGGTTTGTTTATGTGACCATGGTTGTCAATCAACTGTTGTCCTCAAAGAATTGGTAGTGCGATTGTCCACCTGGTTTCAATCCCATTTCCAGTCAGTTCTCTGTTGTTTGTTTATTTTACTTTTGAAAACTGATTGAGCTCACTGTAGCAAAGACAGTTTATACACATAGCACTGAGCTACAATGCTGAATAAATTCCTCCTGATGTTATTTACATTCAAGTGAATTTGGACAGACAGATTAATATATATATATTTGAAAATGTGTGAAAAATGAGCTATTGCGATGGTTCACCACTCCGGATCTACGATTAGATCATTGTGTTGTTGACATTGTGTTGTTTATAATTGTGTTGTTATAATTGTGTTGTTTTAATTTTAGTCTCTTCTTTTTTACCAGTCCTTGCAAAACCAAATGGAGAAAAGAAGAAGAAGCTGAGATTTGTGTTTAACATCGCTGATGGAGGATTCACAGAACTCCACACACTATGGCTGAATGAAGAACATGCTGCCAAAGCTCTCGGAGAGAAAGGGATTGAAATCTGGCACCGTAAACATGACTATTGGCTCATCCATGGCATCGTCAAGTATCCTTTTTAGACCTAAGATATCTTCCAGAGAGATTTATAATGTCTTAGTGCATGGTGTGTTCATATGTGCACATTGTTCGTCTTGTATTGTGAAGCAAGATGGCCAAGTTTGCTACACAGTGAAAAGATGTAGCAGAGTGTTTCTACACAGAGAGTCAGTGTT
This sequence comes from Apostichopus parvimensis, assembly GCA_000934455.1. Taxonomy (NCBI): domain Eukaryota; kingdom Metazoa; phylum Echinodermata; class Holothuroidea; order Aspidochirotida; family Stichopodidae; genus Apostichopus; species Apostichopus parvimensis. Next base: position 140,311 of record KN883582.1, on the reverse strand, counting down.
TTCCATATTTTGTGATTAATTTGGGTAAACTTTGGAGTGCGATATGTAAACACTTCATAGATGTGTCTATTTGTTTTTTAAATTTTTTGCTTTTATGTTTGTATTTTATATTTCTGTGATAATCTCATGGCAATGAAATGCTTAGCAAAAGTAGTCAAGTTCAGGCTCTTCTCAACACTTGTTGGTATGAAGAGATACTGCATGGCAACTGTTACTGGGAGTTATGTAATCAGGGTCATAGGTTGTCTCTATGGTAACAGTGTTCTCTATGGTACAACTTTCACCCGCATCTTAGTAGCACAGAGAGCAAGGTACTAGATTAAGAGCAATGTTCAGTAAAAGAAGGTGTTAGTGTTTTCTATCAAAATCCAGGATCTCAAGTTTTTTTTTAGAAACTTAATTCTGTCGCAGAGCACCTTCTCAACTGTGACCGTGTCAAATAGCATATTGAATTAACCATGTAATTAGCTGAAAAATTGGACCTTACCAGGTATTGTTTGTCAGGCTAGTATAAGTGTAATAGGTGATTTTGGCAAGAGGCTGTAAGGTTACCCATGCTGGACATACTTTTCTTAGCTTCCTTCCTCTCCCTTGTGTTCCTTAACCATTTGTTACCTTTAAAGACATGGCTATGGCAGATGGCAGGACATACAGAATGACTTTGCCTATGCTGTAATCAATGAACCTTTCAAGATGCATGTTGGCAAGAGCAATTACTTGGAAATTAAAAACAAATTCCTGGCCAGAAGATTCAAGGTTTGTTGTTTTGTCAGGTTTTTTATTTTTTTTTATTTTATTTTTTTAATGCTGATCTGGTTTAGCTGGTTATAGTTATAGTGTAAAGCTGGCTTTGCTAAATTATCTTATGTGAAGAGCTTCGTGGAATATTTAAATGCCTGTTTAATATTCAAATATTACAAACCAGTCTAAAAAAAGTACCACTTTGGGAACCCCCTCTCAGGCTTGCACCAAAATGGTTTTCATATTTGGTATTAGTCCTGTGTATGCTGCAGAAAGTGTAAGATCCTGTAATATCATGTTTCCATGGTATCCATTCCTTCTATAGATAGATTGAAAGGAAACTTGTTTTGTTGTATATGAATGGTAATGCAGCAATCATGCATACTTTTTGACAAACAGTACCCCTTTTTAAAGTTCATTATTTATCAAATCCAGCTGCTAGTCTGCCTATTTTCACTTCCTCCCACTTCGTTCCCACTCTCCTGAGAATAACATAGATTTGTCATTTGGTTTTTTTTTTGTCCGTCTTTATTCATTGCACAGCTCCTAGAGCAGGCGCTCGTGATTGAGGAGCAGCTGAGACGAGCCGCGTACCTGAACCTCACACAGGATGTCAATCATCCAGCCATAGCACTGAATGCAAGATTTGCAGAGGTAGAATGCTTGGCCGAGAGTCACCAACACCTTTCACGAGAGTCACTGGCTGGGAATAAACCTGCAAATGCAGTCCTTCACAAAGGTACCCATTCATTGTGACAGAAATGATGTTAACTTTTGTCACGTTAGATATTGTTACATATTATTTGCTTGTATTGGGATTGAAGTTGTTAGCAGCTCTATCTTCTTCACAGCTGCTGCCCCCGTTTTGCCTTTGTCATTTTCACTCTATGAACTTGTGTGTATGGATAGATTTTAGATTGTCAGTAGTGTTATCTTTTTCAGTGAAAAAAGTGTTTTTGAGGTGTGGTCGAAAGATGAAGTGAACCATCAGTGTTGCAAAAAGTCAATTACCTGTGCCAAGCACAGTAAAGGTCATGTCAAAGACTGGATGTTGATTTAAGTGGTGGACACTCCTTCTAGTAACATGAACATCCGTGTGCAAATTCTAGCAATGTGCTATACTCAAGTATAACATACATTTACCACATTCTTGGATTGGTTTGGTGTCAGCTAGCCATAATATTGAAATATTTGTGGTACGGGTTATTTGCAAAGTATTCAGTGATGATCCTAGCTGAACAGGGTTTTACCACCTGACATCTGAGTTCTCGTCTGGGTTCCCGTAGATTACCTTCCTCAATCATAGAATCTCGAGTCATAATGTCAGTCAACTATTCATAAGGATTGTTCCAGTGTTTTTCTCAGAGTTCTGGTCTGGGTTCCCATAGATCATTCCCTGAGTCAGAGAGTCTCTATTCATGCCGTCAATTTACTATTCATAAAGATTGTTTCAGTGTTTTTCTCAAGAGTTCTCGTCTGGGTTCCCATAGATCATTCCCTCGGTCATAGAGTCTCGAGTAATGCGGTCAATTAACTATTCATAAGGATTGTTGCACAGTTTTTCTCTGCTCTGAAGGAATGATTTGCAATTGTATTTATTTATTTCTTTTCTGTCTGCTAGTGCTGAACCAGCTTGAGGAGTTGCTGACGGATATGAAGTCGGACGTTGCCAGGCTTCCTGCCACACTCTCCCGCATTCCACCTGTAGCCGCCAGGCTCCAGATGAGTGAAAGGAGCATTCTCAGTAGACTAGCTAGTCGTGATGCCTCCAAGGGACAGGCTGCAGCTCAGGCTGCTGCTCAAGCTGCTTCCTCAGCCGGTGCTTCTGGTCAGGTGTGTATCGTCCTCTTATGTCCCCGTATTCTACTAGTTGTTCTGGTCAGGTGTGTATTGTCCTCTTATGTCCCCGTATTCTACTACTTGTTCTGGTCAGGTGTGTGTTGTCCTTTTATGTCCCCGTACTCTTCTAGTTGTTCTGGTCAGGTGTGTATTGTTCTCTTATGTCCCCGTATTCTACTAGTTGTTCTGGTCAGGTGTGTATTGTCCTCTTATGTCCCCGTACTCTTCTAGTTGTTAGCTTCTATGTTTACACTTCTCTGCGGCAATTGTCGAAAGTAGGTATGATGAAGAAGACAGCCGTTTCCATGATGATTTAGGGACGGAAGTATTTCTGTAGACAGGCAACTTTGTACATACTTTGAAAGAGCAGAGATGTTTGAAACAGTCGCTATAGGAAGTGCAAGCAACTTAGCCAATCCAGCTCTAATGTGGGAGGATCCCTAGTTAACCTTTACTGGTGATGTTTGCTAGTCATGTTACCTTGTTATATGCTGTGAGCATTCCCATCTGTTCCAATCCATATAGTAACAGGGAAAGGTTTTTGTGGAGGCAATACAGATCTACGTTCCAGATTGAGTCTCATATTTTGATCGATCATTGGTCGCACTTTATTCGAAGCCTTTCGTTCGGTACAGTAGCTAACGTACACACCCAGTATTGGAATGTTTTAGGACCTATCACCACCAACTACACCCTGAATGATTCCTGAATATTCCTGAAATTGAACAAAAGTGGTAGAGCACAGAGACCTATATTCCGGAGGTCACAGGTTGAAATCCACTTCTTGCCAAACATTTGCTCTTTCTTTTAAAAAAAATGTACATTTTATAATTTCAAACTGTGATTTATTTGTAAATGGTGGTATGTTGGTGCTTCAAAGTTGTTTCCATGGTTACAGCATGACTTTTCATCTTGGTAATTAATCTACAATATGTAGTAATGATTTTGGTTTTTTTGGGGGTTTTTTATTTACAGCAGGGAGCCCAAGCAGCAGCTGCTCCGCCGGTAGCCCCTGCTCCTCCCCCACCAAACCCTTATGCAGCCTATACTAACCAGAGCAGCTACGGTGGGAGCTTTGCTACCAACTACGTCGGCTACAGACCAACTGGTGAGTCAAGTCGCTTTTAAGTTTCATACACCTTTGTTTGGCAATTTGACTATACATGGCACTGCTCTCCTTGAGGTTTTCCAAGCAGTCGTCATTTCTTAAGTTTATAAAGTTTAGGTTTTCTTTAAAGTTAAGTTCATTTTCAATGTTTGAAAGAGAAGGGATTTGAGAAATGAGCCGTTGCTGTAACCGCTGAGGACCGTAAGTACCTTTGATGATTCGGTGGATGTCTTTATTCAAGTTGTCACTATTTGTCAATTATTATTTGGATCAAAAAAGTGTAACTTGTTTTCTTTCTCAAGCCAAAAATAGCAATTACAAACTTTTGAGGGCATTTCCTCTTAAAAAGCAAAAAAAAATAAAAACATAATTTTTGAACATTTGTACAGGTGAGTTGATACAGCAGAGGATACTGGTTCCAAATCCCATTGCTAGCCAACACTTTTCTTTCTTCAAAGCTTTCTTGTTCTCTTCAATTTCCATTGGATCTGCTTGGGCTAGTCTGTATCATGTCATCAGCATTTCTCTGTAGTGGTGATTTCTAGAGTTTCTTTTCTGGGGAACCTGCATCTCTGCATGTTATACTTGCTCTCTATTTTCCAGCGGCCCAACCAGTCCCCCAGGGTAATGTGCAAGTGGTACCAGGGTCAACACGTCCCCAATTGGTGGTGAAAGGTCAACAAGGTGTCCAGCCCTCCATGGGTAACTACTACACCTCTGTTCTGAGTAATGCCTCCAGTGTCATCTCCAGCTCAGGTGAGAGTAAACTCTACGTTGAGCCTCAAAAGCCTTGCAGCCCTGAGAAATCTCACCACCTGCAAGAACCCCGTCCAACATTGTTTGGATGGGGGTTATGAATATTCACGAGGTGTATCTTGTGCTGCATTCTCTGTTGAGATGGGCGGGGCTACATTATTGACTTGGAAGTTTTACAGAATGCATGTTCTGGAAATGGGGGAACCTTTGGCAGCAGTGATTAATCCACTCTCTAACATCTGTCCCATAGTGACACTGCCACCCATCGTCCATGCATGCTACTAGCATAACTTGTGCATGGCTGGAAGATTCTCATATCGATTCCATATCTTTCTGCACACAGTTGCTGGTTCTATTAATATTTTTAAATTCTGTTAGTTGCCAACATTGTTCCTTTATTTTTCCATATAAATTTGGATACTAATTTGCTTATTATTTCACCTGCATCAAGATTTGCTTTTTTTCCCCCTTTGCGTTTTGGTGGTGGTTGCGAGAAGGAGTTATTGCAATGCTTTCTAGAAAAAGCAAAGACCAATGTTGTGTTATACGTTTTGTTTTGCTTTAGTCTTTTTAAGCCCAAAGAATTTCATGTTTGGTAACGAACATGCAAAGGAAGCCGTTCTCTATTTTTAACTTTATATTGCAATTTTCTCAGTTAAAAAAGGTTTTGCAATTTTCTTTTGCTCCAATTGACTTGGATGCCTTTGTGTTTTTTGATCATTTCTCCTGCTTAGGTTCAACCCTAAGCAAAACCCAAGTGCAACCCCAGGTCAAACCCCTCTCCCTGGCAACCAGTGCTGGATCCAAAGTACCTGCACAGAAAGCAGGCAGCACACAGCCAGGTAAAGTAAGTGTCCACCAAAGTTTGGTTAGTTACCTTTTCATTTTTCACTTTTTAATTGCTCCCCTTTCAAATCTCAGCTTTGAAACATAATGAGGGAAAGTTGGGGTGGCATGGGGGTGGAAGGGAGAGAAAGAAAGGAAGGGAAAAAATAAATCTAATTTTATTCCATTATAGCCTTTTGTATCTGGTGTTGGTGCACTTTTTACCTCTGTTGCTCGTTATTGGAGAGCTGAGATATTTTTAAGCCAAGAGTGACTGCCCTCATCCAAGTCAGCCAAACTTGTAAGGTATTCCGTGCCTCAATGGGCTTTGGATGATCTAAGAGCTAGCAATGGTTTTGGTGATGCTCTTAAGAAATGACATTGTGGATGTTAGTGTTGCTGAGAGAGGTCAGCATTGATGTCCCTTCTGGGTAATCTGCTCTCAGAATCATAAAGTAGCTTTCCAATGCTGTTGAACCTCCCCTATGGTCTCCTCCTTGAGGTTTACTCACCCTCAGTTTTATAAATATATTTTTTCCATAACTTTTGTGAAACTAATCAATATTTTGTCAGCACTAGGTTTAAGTCATGAAGAAGTTATATACCGTTTCTGTTTCGTTTTACGTCATATCTTTTGGTGAAACACTCTCAGTTTTGTTGCTCGCATGTTGCATAATGCATGTTGCTTGTTACAGGCAAGCATTTAATGGAATGGGTGAATGTTGAAATGTTTATTAACTGTAAGTAACTGGATTAAAAATGAGACTCACAGCCAAACAATGTACAAAGGTTTGAATTCAACATTCAGGTGTAAGGTTTTACTTGCAATAACCCATCTAAGATGTACTCACAATATGTAAACTCTAGTGCCAAGTTTATATTAAATGCTGTTACCCTAAATATGCTGCATAGTGTTTGACTCAATCTGAAAGTCTGGGAAGGCCAGATGAAATTTCTAGCTTAGGAAAGTTAACGAAAGGCACATACATATCAGGGATGCTTGGCCAGAAGGGAAACTTAAAATTCTTTAAAGTTTAGGAAGAGTTGTACATTTACAGAACCAAATAAATGAGCAACACAAAACAATAATATTTACAAGCGTCATGTTTGTTCGAACGTTTTCGAAGATATCTCATCTTCCTCCTCAGGTAGAGTGAGGCTTTAAAAATATATAGTTCCATAAGTCTGTAGCCATTTCGTGATAACATAGATATGATTAACCATGTTAAAATACATTGAGTAGGTAGGAGGATCCATATTGGAATAGCTGACATGATTAACATGGTTAATCATATCTACAAATGGCTACAGACTTATGGAACTATATGTTTTTAAAGCCTTACTCTACCTGAGGAGGAAGATGAGATATCTTCAAAAAACGTTCGAACAAACATGACGCTTGTAAATATTATTGTTTTGTGTTGCTCATTTATTTGGTTAAAATTCTTTGGTTTTTACTGTTATTATGATTTGTACAGTATGGGAATTATTATGTACATTGGTAAACATTGGATTGTTTCAAAATATGAAGCAACAGAAAAAAGTTGTAATATGTGCTGAAACTGGTTACGGAAATTGCTACTCAACACGAAGTGAAAAGTAGAAGCAAAGGTAGTTTTGCTGTCAAGATGTGTTTAATTCTGGACTTGGGCTCAAGGTAGAATTCAAGAAGGTTGTGAGAATTGGGTAACAAGAAGCTTTGGATAGTAAAGGAAGGGGGGATTGGTTTATTGCTGTTGGAGAGAAGTAATTTTGATTAAAGATAGTATTGGTTGTTATTGAAGTAATTTTGATTAAAGATAGTATTGGTTGTTATTGAGGGGGAGGCAGGAGTACTGTTTAATATGATGAAGGTAGTGAATGCCTAGGGTGCAGAAGTGTGATTATTGTTGGGGGAGGGGTTTCTTTTTGTGGGAGGGGTTTCTTACTGTGGGAGAAAGTAGCTTTCATTTAGTTATGACAGTAATTGCTCCGAATGGACGAGTGTGGTTATGATTAGTGGAGGAGTGGGAGGTATTTTTTTCTTGGGAGGGAAATAAGTCTTATTTAATGCTCAGGGTGCAGGAATGTGGTTATTATTATTGTCTGGTCCTGTTAGTTCACATTATAACTTTATTAACCATTCTTATTGTGAGAGTGAATGGAGTTTTAAACAAAAGACTTGTTTTATCCTACAGGCATAAGCCAGCCATCACCAGGAGGAGGACCAACTGATCTGTCCAGAGGCGGGAAATCTGACGTCATTCTCATCGATTAATAAAGGTCTACCAAACCTGGAATTGGTCGGAATGTCAGCCCAGCATTAAGCATCACAAAAGATGGAATATTGTGTGGGTTGTCTGGTCCTGCTCAGTCAGGGTCGTAGAAGAGAGTCTAAGAGAAGTTCTGTCCTACCTACGGCGATACATTTGCATCCGTACGAACACGGGAGGAGTGTTCATTCCAGAAGGCATATTATTACCTACTAACACATTTACGACGACAGCATCCCTTAGGACAAGATGTTTCGTCGAAAATCATGCACTGAGATAAATGTCACTAGGTTATATAAAGGCTAAGAAACTAAGATGAATATGTATGATGAGAATATGAATATGTATGAGACGTAACTTTGTAGTACTGAATATTGATGAAAGACGGATATTGATATTACACCTTCATATACTACTGCTACTATTCCTCAGGGATCTCATTTGACAGCCAGACAATCATTTTGATATATACCTCCCGTGAAGCTAGCATCATCGGTATTCTGTGTTTGTAACTTGGTGTTAATGGATGGTTTGAAAAGCCTAAAAGACAAATCATGGAGTTCAGGTTGATGGTTAAGATGTCAAGTCTACATAAGGGGGGGGGGGCAAGGGGGGCAGAATCATGGATTGATCTGGAGCTGCAGTGAATTGTTAATAATGCTAGAAATATTAGAATGTTGGACACTATTAATTATTTTAAAGAATAAAACAAAATCCACTCTTATAATCACACAATGTTTTTTTTTTAGTTTTTTTTTTCACTGATGCTCGGCCTTTTCTTTCGGTGCTTGTTTTCTTACCTGATTCATCAATTGATTGATTTTTTTTTTTTTTCCGATTTGCAATTTTGAATTTGTAAACTTGTACATATTTTTCACAAATTCATAAAAAAAAATAATACTTGATTGAATGAATTAAGATGAAAAGTCATGAAAGAGTTTAATTTTTAAGTGCCAGAGTAAGTGGTTGAAAGATGGTTGTATCTGTCATAACATTGTCCTAGACCATAATGCCTACTACTACTGGCATACGGTCAATTTATATTTCACACCAGTAACCTTGGAACGAAATGGATTTGGGATTACCAGTAAACCATTGAAGTCCCAGGTTTACTGCTGTTATAAAATGTATGGATGATATCTCTATGGCCCGTTATTGACTGAATGTTGTAACAGTAATGGTGAGTAAACATTGTACTAGGATGGTGATTACCGATAAATAGTGTGATATGACAACCATCTGTATATGTACAGCTGGACTTTTAAAACCTCTCTGAAGAGTGAAATGAAAATTTGAGAAGAAACTTTCAACTTTAAGGAATTAGGGACCCAGAGAATGGCCTGTTTGCATGTTTAATTTTGCACTCTGCATGTCTTGGTAATATTGAGAGAGGTATGAGGTGTTTGATAAGTTTAGGTAGAACTCACATGGGAGGGCTAGATGGGTAAAATAATTTTCGAAAATCAACAAAAATGCCTTTTGCTATGGAAACAAGAATCTTTGTTAATGTATTCTTTGATACAATTTCCAAACAAAAAAACATAATAGATGGCCCAATATAGTACTGGGTAAATGTGTTAAGTAATTCATCTTAGCTAGAAATGGCTGGCCTTTGGTTATTAAGGCTGAGCTTCACATGAAGTGAGGTAGATGAATGTGCAACACTTTTGGTCTATTGTGTGCTCCTGTGCAAAATGAGATGTTATGGATGTATATTTTTTATGGTGGTTGACTAACCATTGTATGTTTGGAATAAATTTCCATTTTTTTTCTATATTTAAGAAGGATTAAATAATTGGTTCAAATACAACAAAATGCTTGTTTTCTACTTTTATGCTTTTTTATTTGACCTGACATCAGAATTAGATGCATACAGTAAATAGAATATTTATCATTGTTCTAACATCTTATTCAATAACAAAGGAAACACAGTTTTGTCTCCCCAATGCCCCCCCCCCCCCCTAAGAACAGAGTAGTGATATATCCCAGTTGAAAAACACAAAAAATCAGTTCTCTACAATAAATGTTTTGATGGTCAACAGGAAATAGCCATTGGAACAGTAACAAATAGAGCAGGCATGGCTAAAAAAGGTTAGCTCCAGCCTTTGAACTGCAGGCATGGAGCTATGAGAGGTTAGCTCCAGCCTTTATAGAGCAGGCATGGAGCTAACAAGGTTAGCTCCAGCCTTTAAATGAAATACTTCCAAAAAAGTATAAACAGCTGTTTTGGGCTTATCGACATCCACATTAGGGACAAAAATGAATCGGATATGACCCTACCTCCTATAACAAAAACAAGTTCATTATATTGATCTCAAGGGTTTAAGAGAACACCCCTCCTGATCTCCATGGCACAAGTTAACAGTTACGTGCCAAACTGAACCATGTATATGGCCCAATGACCTTCAAATGAATTTCACAGACTAGTAATTATGAAGCTTTGAAAGAACAATTTTTGATATTTGTCTACATTCAATAGGGAGTCATAATGCAGTGATTAGGATATACTTGATCAGAAGCCAGCAAACTGTACATGGTATATTTCATATAGTACAATATACTTTATTACCTGCACATATTATCCACATACCAGATTTAATAACCTGAATGTATAAGATTACCTGAACAACTGGCCAGTACAGTGTTTTGATGCTCCTCACAAAATTCCTACCAAACACACAATCCCCAATATAAAATCACACTGATATTTGTTTGTAGTGAAACAAATCGGCCGGGCCTTTCTTGCAACCTTTATAGAAAATAAAGAGACCACTGTCCCAGAAGTCTTAAAAAGATGCTTTAGACAGTTACTTCTCGCTTTGAAATGTCAAATAAGAAAATCATTTCTAGGTCCAGGAAAGGATGACCAAATTCGCAGCTTAAAATAAAGCAAGTTTTTGAGAGATTCCAGTCAAAAAACCCAACAAAAATTGACTATAACCATATTTCTCTTTATTTAACATCCAAGTGCTTGTATGTTCTTCTTAATTTCTCCTTTTTGTTCCTATTGCCATGTTTTCTCCATGTTTTTTCCCTGGTCGTTCTCACGCCTTCGTTATCTGTGTACACCACATATCCACCGACTTTCTTCAGACCCTGCGATCCCACGGTGCCTTTACTATGGGCTGCCGTCTTTCCCTCTTTGAAGAAGGTTGCGTCTAATGACTCACTGGTCATGTGTCTTTGCTAGAAGGAGAAGAAAAGAATATGGAACGAAATTACAAAGACGTGCAAAAATGATGACGATAGATTGTTACAAACCAACACAGTTTTCAAACCCAAAGAGCAATGCTATGTGCCTTGTAACAGGAAAATAAGTTGTAAATAAAGTTGAAAATTAGGAAAAATTGGAAAACTTCCAACCTCCACTGGGATGGAATTCCTGTTGTCAATAACCAATGGTAGACCTAGTGAACAATTTACACTGACATGTCCAGAAGTTTGATTGACAATCTTGTTGTAAGTCATGTGAATACATATGTGTAACAGTGTTGTACTCAAGTACTGTCATTCGAGTACCAAGTACTTTCGAGTACTTGATATTACGGTTACCCAGTGACATAGCCCGAGTTCTGGATTTTATGATTCAAGTACTGAGTACCAGTGTGCTAGTACAGTAGTTTGGAATCCCAGTACATTTTCATCTGTGTACTTTTGAGTACTCAATAGCAGCTCACTGGTTAGGCTAATTGTAATACTACAATCATGATAGGTTAGTATAGTCAGTATAGTGCCGTTATAGAGTAATAAAATAATGGCAGAAGGTAAAAGGTAATGCCTGTTCCTGTCATGATGTCCATTTTACACATAAAACAATTTCTCTTGGGTCATCGTAATGTAGTTGCCCTGATAGAGTACCAAGTACTTCCAATCGAGTATCAGTATTTTGGCATCTGAAAACAAATGCTGAATTATGAGAACAAGTACTTTAACAAGGAGTGTTAGCTCAGTGGTTAATGCCGGTGCCTTTCAATCATAAGGTCCCGAGTTCGAGTCACTCCAAGATTAATGTATGTCGTCCAGTTACAGAGTTGTTGACAATTCATAATCATGGACGTTAAATATGAATATAAGAGACTGACTTCGGTCAGCTTGCGGCTTTGATAAGCTTGATCACGGTACATTGAGAGCGAGTACCACATACTTGAAATGCGGGAATCGAGTACCAGCTACTTTTCATGTACTACAACATTGATGTATACATACAATTCCAGCTTGATGTTTTCTTGAAGGTGATTTTCACCCCTAACCCCCCCCCCCCCCCCACCAAAAAACACCGAAAATTAGAGTAAATTATCTTTCACCCCCCCCCCCCCCCCCCCCCCCCCCCCCACCCCCCAACCCCCATCCTTCCATTTTTGTCTGGTTAAGTACTACAGTCTTGCATAATCTTACCTGAGTTCCTTCTTCTGTTATGGTGGGTCGATTTGGTCTACTCTCTTCGTACCCCTCTTTAACCACTGGTTCACAGACGGCATCAAATTCTTCATCTGAGATACCCGGTGGAGGCTTCCTGTAAAGAAGTCTTCCCTGTCAACAGATTTAAAGGAGAAGGGTCAGCACTGATCAAAATTTATATGGTCAGTTTTATAAATCAAGATTCCCAGGACTGTGAGCAATTCCTGGAGTAACGACGTCACAATCATTCCATCAAAGGCTAAAATCATTTGCAAAACAAGAGTTGTGTTTGACATCGACAGTGCTCGATGAGATTTCTGCAAAACGGTAATGTACCAATAAAATATACATGCAACACAAGACCTTTAACTAGTTTCAAACTCTTTATTTTTATCACAAACTTGTACATTTGATCGACGAGCCATTTATTTGAAAATTTGCCGGAGACGTTGAATTCCTGATCAAGAAAGTCACACCGGTGGGTGACCTCTCCAATTCTGCAATGGCTTTCAAAATCATTTTGAATTCTTACACTTGCAAACCTATTTCTGGTGTTAGTTTGATAAAGTAGGAGGGTGAGGGGGTGGGCGGGGTGGGAAAAGTAGGGCAATTCATGATCAGGAAAGACAATACAAACTACTAGAAGAGCCATCTACCTTAAGTTACTACCAAACCTGTGTGCATTGGAGGTACCTCTTGTCCCAGTGAAACTGCAAGGACAAATTTTCCTTCAAGAGAGACCACATCTTAATACAAATTCCATTCTCATTTAGTTTGAAGGGGTCGAAAACGGAAAGTGGTAACTTACATTGACAAAGTCTTTCAGTACCAAGAGAGAAACTCTTCTGGCATTTGGAACGCCCTTCTGTGTCATAAACCCTCTGTTATCTAAATAACAAAAGAAAGGAATGGGGCGTTCATTAGTCCGAGCCATCTCTTTTGTGAAGTTTGCCGTTAAGATACATATTACAGAAAGGTTCCATGTTGCTATTTGCTTTATATTAACGTTCATTTGGGAAAAAAAGAAGGAACCAAAAAAATGAATATTCATTTCACTTACATGCATATGCATTAAGAAATTCCAAGGCTGTTGGTGGTCTGTTCGGGTCTTCCCCTTCTTTTGGTTTGATGATGGATATCTTGTAAAACTTGTTCAGAATTCTCCGAGGGACCATCTGACAGATGTTTACAGCTCGTCAAGGAAATATTCATTTTCCATTTCATGGACATCACTCTTTCAGACCTCATTAATGAGGTGCAACAATTTTTGTAATTTCTTGTAAATTTTCAAAGAAAAAAAGGGGCCTTTCGAGAGTAAAAAGAAGCTTACTTATATTTGTCATAAAATTCAGATGGTGATCCCCCTTTTGTGTTGCTATTACAAGACAATTATCTCTGAAATATTTCTTGTTTGTTTGACAACAGCTTGAGGTATAAAGGAACATGTAGGGTTTACTGGTAACCTTGGTCCCAAAAAACTTGAACAGATTGCATTGATAGCTTTAGCATTAAAATAATTTACGAACAAAAGTATTGACATTCGCGACTAGAAGTGGTCGCCAGTAGAACATTAACATACATTTTCAGTGTAACACTATTTAACAGATGAACAACAATTTTGAAGGGCAGTTGTGCCAGTTCTCAGGATGCATTCTGCAAAATTGGGGTGTGATGTTTGTTTACATTGTATGCAACATACTGTGGTTTCTGAATGGCAACCCAAGCAAAGAAATGGTTTAACAGGGATGTCCACCAACTACAGACTGGCCAGCTAAGGTGACATATCACAGAACTTGTAAATCCTGGGGTCATTTTTTCAAATCCAATTTTAGCCACTGCTTCGTTTTTTTCCAAACTGTGTTTTTAATTTCCTTGATAATTGTCTATGCTTGAGAAAGGGTGAGGTGTACGTTGTCACAGAAAAATTAAAAGTAAGGATATGAGAGAAACCGGTGAGACGAAGTCGCGGAGCTGGTCGACCGGTAAGATCCCGTAGATCACCATCTCCCCCTTGGAACTGACGAAGGAGGGCATCACAAGTCCAGGACAATCACAGAGGCACAGAGTAGGTTCAACAAATAAAGTCTGGAGAGAGAAATGTCCATTAATTTACATGATCAATAAATCCAATCTCTATAATGCCAATCTGTTTTTATGGTCATATTAAATGGAAGATGGCTGAAATATTAGATGAATGTCCCGTTAAAGTTACCTGAAAATGTTTGGTTCTTCCTGGCGTAGCTGACACGGGAACTTTCTTCTGCTGAAGCAGAGCATTGATAGTCGAGCTCTTACCGACATTTGGATATCCGACCTTTTATTCAAAATGTGAAAAGAAGTGAAAAAGAAGATGAATATCTGAAATAATCTTAAGTCAATGCATTATTATTCACTAATTATACGTGATGATGCTATGAAATTATTAGAGCATATCTTAATCTTAAGCTACATCTCATTTCTGAGACATGAATTGTCAAAATTACGTCCGAGCTTCCAAGATCTACTTTACCCTTCATTTCTCCACATTGTTGGGAAAAGGGTAAAAAAAAAAAATCACATTTGAGATAACAAATTTTGCAAACTATTTTCAATAGCAACTCTTATGATATCTGGATTTAGTTATAGTGTGCATGTAAGCAATGTAAGATATACCCACACCAGTACTAAATACTGTCAAAGTTTCAAGTTTATGGCAGTACCTACACCACGATGCTATACACAGGAACTGGAATATATCTCATGGCATACGGTGCAACTTGTTCAGGTCATAATGGTCACCTTGAACATTACACTAAAGAGAAACAATATTTTCCTTACCATTCCTACAGTGGTGATGCCTTCTTCAACTTTCTTTCCTTTATGAACTGATCTTATTAATTCAAGAAGTTCATCTCCATTCACCAGATTTCCATTGTTGCTTTCTGCCAGTCTCTTTATGCTAGATGTACCACCAGGGCCACTTACATCTGGAGGATGTGATGTGTCTCTTTCATCATCATCATCCTTAATACTGTCAGGTGAACTGTCACCATCGCTTTCACGTTTTGGACTTTTAACTGCTTCCTTGACATCTTCTTCGTCGTCATCTCGTAAATGAGGCGATTCAGAAGTAGTTCTTTCCTGATCCTCCAAATCAGATTCATGAATATTCATAGCTGATTTATTACCTGCTCCATCAGAAGTGCCCTCTCTTGCACCTGTTTCTTCGGCGGGTGTTTCGCTACTCTCCTCATCCAGTTGGAGACCTTCGACCTCTTCCTCTAACTGACTAAATGGATTAGATACCGGTAACCTTGTCGCATCGTCCTCCTCTGTGTGTTTCTTTGCCTCTCCCTGTGTCTCCGAGGCAGGACCTTCGTCATCTGCCTCATTGTCTCCATCTTGTTCCGCGCTGTCGAGCTGAAAGAGCCCAAATACGAGAGTCCTTATAGCTACATGCAGTCATTTTTTTAACATGCAGTCATAAACTGGACAGTTTTCTGACAACTTTGAAAAACATTCCATTTCAACATTCACATTTTCACCGAGTTATGTTTATTACAAAATGAAGTAAGTACAAGGCAACAGGAAATGTTCTGCATGACTCTATGAGTTTAGTACTAGTTTAAGTTTCAAAATAAAGAGTTTAAAAAAAGAGGGTTTAGGGACAATGAAGGATCACAATTCCAATAAAGAGGTGAAAACTCAAGAAAAGTTTGGGAACCCCTGAGGTAGAGACTTTCAAAGCAGAAGCTAAGAAGCAAATCCAACCTGGTCGTTAACTTACGGAAAGAAGATAATTTATGACGAACAGCTTCGTAAGAAGTTTAGAAAACTTGATTTTTATTTGGGAGAAACCATCCTTTTAACCACAGTTTAGAAAAAACAGTTTTTTTTAAATTACTGAA
Organism: Apostichopus parvimensis; assembly: GCA_000934455.1. Lineage (NCBI taxonomy): Eukaryota > Metazoa > Echinodermata > Holothuroidea > Aspidochirotida > Stichopodidae > Apostichopus > Apostichopus parvimensis. Next base: position 124,505 of record KN883582.1, on the reverse strand, counting down.
AAACAGTATTGCATAATCATTCATGTACACAAACTAATATACAATTTTTACTTTAGTTAAGCAGTTCACTTGTGTGTGCATTGCATCTTGCTATATGATACTGGCTAAAACTATGCCTGTGTATCCATGAGGGTTCTCCCATCTTTAGAACAAACCTCTTGTTTTATTCTTTCCGTTTCTGCAAAAGCTGACCAGAAGGCAACTCGTATGCCCTGCTGAGTGAAATATTCTGCCCAGGCATCTCTCTGCTCTTGGGTCAAGAGATCAGCTTTGCTGAGGAGAATAAAATTCTCTTTCTCTTCACTGACTTCTTTCACATATTTTTCCTATAAAAAAGACAAAAGAAGGCAGAAATAAAAAGAATTAATGGGTAAAAGGTTGATAGAAACTTTCATATATTAAAAGCCCTTGATCTGTTCGATGTCAAGCTTAGAAAAGGCATTAAACATTCTCATCCTGCATCTTTGTTTATCTGTTTATTAAGTAAACATTCATTTACCCACTATACCATGTCATGGGATTGGGCATAAACATTTGACTGTGGCCTGCCAATGACTGTTGTATAAGATATAAAAATATTTGATGGGTGCAAGACTCACCAAATCTTCACATCTGAAGAGAAGAGGGTTCCGTGCATCCACGATCTGGACCACCACATCGCTCCGCTCTATTACCCTCCAGAGTTGCCTCCAGAACTCTAAATTACGCTCAAATGGAGTTAAGACCACATGATCCTTCTCTTCCAGACTGAATGGTGAAAAACAAGAAAACAAACAAGGAATTATGATAATGATATAGTAAACCACCTCAAAGTGCTGTATATATCGTGTTTCGAAGAAGACTTGAATGATGCAGTTTGGTTTCGGTCTGGTTAGATGAGATAGCACTCTTACTTACAAGTTCACAATTCACTACCACAAAATTTGAAGTTAGGCAGTTTTAAAATGTTTTATTGTTTTTTTTGCAAAAGTTAACATGATGAAGAAAATTCATGATTTGAATATTTGTTTCACTCAGGATTAGTTACTCTTTGTATTAGTATCACATTGTCCATGTCATATGTCCTTCAAGTGAGGGTAAGGGATGGGGGTGGATGAGTGAGAGAGATAAAAGAAGGTGGAAGCAAGGAGGGTGGGAGGGGGGTCAGAAGGATTGTTATCAGTATGAGTCACAGCTAGATTAGTTGCCTGAATCATAGAAAAGTAAGTTCTTAATAAGCAAGACTTTAAGCAAATCTTATAGCAAATATCAAGACAATTAAGTTCCTTATTGTTTCAAGTTGGGGAATAACAATCCTGTCGATTTTCAAATTAGTTGTTCTGTCCATGATCTGGGAGATTCAATCTGCTTATTTATGACTTAAATGGTTTAAGTTATAATCACCTTGCAAGTTGCCTTCTCCATGACATGAAAGATTCTCTCTCTTTCATCTCCAGTTCTGTAGCAGTAGTATCCGAGTCCCATTGAGGCCTGCAGACAAAAAGCTAAATGATTAGCTTAGAACAATTACGGAGGAATTATGTTGTGTGCTGAAATATACTCCATCTCAAGAGCTATGTTACATATTCATTTTGGAACAAATGTGAGACTATATCAATTTAAAGAAAGCAAAAATGACATACTGATTGCAAAAAGGCAAACTGAACTGAAGTTATTTGATATTTGCCATTGTTTGGTATCTCAGGAAAGAACTACAACTGTACCTTCGTGGGATGCCGAGTAGTTCCTTGTTATCCTCCTGGGCTTTGTGAATTGCCTCTTCTTCCTCTATTGTTGGTAGACCACTGTAAGTGTCGTTGATCACTGTGATATTCAATTTTTCTGGGGGGAAAACATTAGACTTATATAGAAGTTTCATATTGAGTTGATATTTCCACAGAATTGTCAAGAACATTTTTGAGAAACTTGCTCATAATGATTGTTTAAATTGGTCTGGGTTTTCAAATATATTTCAATCAAAACAAATCAAACAGCTATTAAGAAAAGTTCTGCTCACTTAGTGCACTCTCAAGCAAGACTTTTCATTTAGTCTTGGGGGAATAATTGCATTATGAGATAGGCATACCTGCTGTAAATTCTGTGCCGGCTAACTCTGCAGTCGTCAAGAATTCATCAAGAGAATTCTGTTCAGTTACTGAATTGAGATTGATTCTGTTCCAGTCATAGCCATCATCTAAGTCACTTGTATGATGCTGGGGAAGAAAGGAAACAAAATTTCAAATCCAATAAACAAAAAGGACAAAGTATTTAAGCTTATGCTGTACCGCAATAATTACATACTGCAGACTGACTGACATAACATAATCTGCTACTCCTCAGTAACCTGATTGGTGGTACCTTGGACCCAACAGAACATCAGCTTTAATTCAGTAATCCCATAGGTCAATCCATCCACCTACTGGTCAGAACACTTCCTAAGGTGACTGAAAGCTCTTACTTTTCATTTGCCTTCAATGGATTGTATTATGATAGCGATACTTTACTTTACAGCTAATCGTAAGGAGCAACAAGCTATGTTGTAATGTTTTTATACAGTACCATGATGTGTTTATCTCATGCGATTTAAATGGATACTATGGTGGCTGATAATCATTGTTTAACAAAATTGCTGGGAATTATTGTATCTTTACATGAAAACCATTAAACATTTTGAAGTGTGGAGAAAATGTAATTTTATGGATCCATCTGGCAATTCTGTAGCTAGTAATGTCATCATGGCAAATGAATCGAAAATGTCATTGTTTTGCTTATATCACATCATAAAATTGCATTAATTCCAATAAGAGTTGGACTAACGTTAATAGTTAGCCTCTGCAGTAGTCCCTAACGTAGGCCTAATATTACCGTAGGCCTAATAATATTAGATATAGGCTAGGCTAAATCAAATGATCAACATTCATTGTGTGCTGTTGTCAGTAAAACAACGCAGTACCAATTGTGCGATAATTCTCACCCATGAATTTGATTGACCAGACCTGGACTTCCTCTGACGAGATTTAATGATACTTCTGCCAATCGCAGTATTCGCGTCCTTCTTCTTCCCCATGATGAAAAGTACCAGGAAATTATTTATTTAAGTAAGAGATCTATACTGGCAATGGCATGTTATCTTGGTATAAAATGGTTTTCTCACGCAGATTACGTAAGGTATCATATATAACGTACACGTGTATTGCGCAATCTACCTGACACAAACCATAGACACAAACGTACATGAACTTGCACAAAATCCGTAAAGCATAATTCTGATTGGCAGTCGCGGAATGTATGTTGTGAAGGGATGTGGGACGGGCGGGGCGACAAGGAGGGTGAGATGCGTGGTGGAGGTGCACATATAAGGGTAAAACTGGGAACAAAACGGGAAGATTCCTGTGATATATAATTCTACAACCAAATCGAATTCCTGGTAATATGGTAATGCCGAAGGTTAGGCCTACCCGTTAAAATTCACCATACGTGTTGATATAATGTTGATATACCTAACGGGTGTTACAATATCTATAGAAAAAGGGTCACAAAACGGAATTCAAATCAGGGAGCTACATAGCTCCCTGATCTAATCAGAACAGGGTGGGGG
>KN883582.1:79058-89144 GCA_000934455.1 Apostichopus parvimensis | reverse complement strand
ATCGATGGTGGTGTCTAACACTTCTGTTACACCTCATTCGAAACTAGGTCAGATTACCGGCATTAGACGTTTCTTTTTGCGCGAGTCTTCATACCCTTTAAAGGCTCCATTGGATTCTAAATTAGAGAGTAAATACGACTGCTAACGCCAGCATTAATACACATCATCTGCCAGCTGTGCAAAGACTGGCACACAATGACCACAGTGTATAGAAGTACCGTTACACAGATTATTGTTATGCACTATTGGTATCGGCAGATATCGGCAATACCAGCCCAACGGTGCTATCGGCATCAAAGTTTGCATCAACTTCTGATATTTGCAGATCGATATTGTTGTTTCACAAAAAAGTTGACATTTCTTCCCAAGCTAGCTTCATATTTGCAATATTTGTGCAGGTATCGTTCTTGTTTCAAAAATCTGTATCGGCCAAACTTGAGATTGAAGTTATCTGATTTATCGGTAAAAACCAAAATTAATGATATCTGTGCAACACTATTTACAACAAGACTGCCTATCTTGGATTACTTATTAAGGAGAGTAAAGTAGTACTTCAGTGTCTTTTTTTCTACTTCATTCAAATCAGGAATCAAAATTGACTATTCAATGAAGCTTGCCTATATAGAACATAATTTGACAGTATCGAGCAGGACTTAATTGTTTTAACCTACTGACGGAATGTTTGTAAAGAAGCATTTATTCTAAAACTTGGTTTTCTGTCCTAAAGCAAATTCTGTCTGTCATGAACAAGTAGCTCGAAATAAGAGATTAGTTTGTATAGCGTTCCTGAGATATATATTAATAAACTTTGTAATAGGAAAAGGTTATGTGTCATAAGATATTCAGATGAAAAGTTATTATTTGAGCAAGATCATGAAATATTCTCAAGATGTTAACAGCTGTATCTGGAGTCTGTTTTAGTATATATATAGTCACATGTAATCATAAATGTTCCCAAGCAATAGACTTGTAATTTGATTAGTCAGTGTGTGTATATTGTGTCCCTCAGGTGTATCAATATTTAAGACATTCTTATAGGAATAGCTACTATTTATACTGATATAAGATGTAGAGTACACTTCCAACAGTATCTTGACCTATTTCCAAGATGTTAACTGCTGTATCATGCAGGTTTGTGTTTGACTATAATCAAATGTGGTCACAAGGGTATACGCTATTAAAGACTCGTTATATATCGTTAACATGTCTTCCACTTGTTCTAGGTGTCTTTGGCTTAGGCTGCAACCAGACCTGTCAATGTGTGAACGATGCAGCGTGCGATCCCATCTCAGGGGCGTGCAACTGTACTCCAGGATGGAGAGGACATTCTTGCAGTCTACCGTGTGCTGCCGGTTACTATGGCAACAGTTGCCAAGAAAGGTGTGAATGCATCCATGGCTCCTGTCACCACGTATCAGGCTATTGCTCCTGCAATGCGGGATACGACGGCAGCGATTGTAGCTCGGTCTGCCCGGCCGGACGTTATGGCCCCTCATGCCGTAGGCATTGTTACTGCCAAAATGGCGCAGTCTGCGACCCCATTTCGGGGAGTTGTGACTGTCTTGCAGGCTGGATGGGTCGAGACTGCAGTGTAGAATGTCAAAGCGGTTATTATGGGGTGGACTGTGTTGGTATCTGCCATTGCGAAAATGGAGGTGTTTGTGATCGATTCAACGGTACCTGTCAGTGCCCTCCGGGATTTGAGGGACTCAACTGCCGGGGTCGCTGTGAAGGTAATTCAGGGAATATCAAACGGAAAACCTATGCGTTACTGTTTATCTTGTTATTATGTATTGCACGATCATTCATTTATAGTGAACTATCTCTTTCACAGAAATAGTTGTTGATGGTCATCTGTATATTTGAAGGACTGCACCAAACTTTTTATTAGGGAAGCTGTGTTTCTAACCAAAATTGAATGCAAAAATATGTCTTTGTCATGTGTAAACAGTACATAAGTTATTAACAGTTTTGCCAGTTCCCCCAAATATATTTAAAAAAAAATCAAGACACCATGACTTTTAACAAGCATTTTACTGACACCTTCCAAGGACTTTATAGCCAATCATCAAATGAAACATTTCCAAAATCTGGGAATCATTTATGGGGAAGGGATAAAAACCTGCACTAAAGTGTACCATGTAAAACTGAAAACGTGGACAAAAAAAAAATATATGGGCCTTTAACTGGAAATGTTATACAGATAACCCAGAGTTTTAGGCAATCAAGTAATGGCCCCCAAACTTCACCAAGCATTTCTACTGTCATCTTGTCTGGTCTGGCATCTTGTCTCTTCTTCAAATGTAAACTCTTCCAACGTTTGGGAATCAATTTCAGGAACGGATCCTTCAGCATACCAAAATTTAAATGTTTAAAAAAAGAGAAAAGAAAAGCAGTGTTGGAATTTAATACAAACATTGATGAATGTAATGAGCAGGACATCATTGTATAAAGTCACGAGTCTCCCAACTTTCAGTTTAATATTTTCTTTTGATGTCTCTGTTTAATTTTGTTTCTGATCTACTTACAGACGGATATTATGGACAAGACTGTGCATTTGAATGCTCCTGTGTAAATGCCTTCTCCTGCTCCCCGGACACCGGTCATTGCTCGTGCATGCCAGGGTGGATGGGTGTAACCTGTGATGCACCATGTCAAGAGGGTTACTATGGTGACACATGCAGTAGTGAATGCCTCTGTCAGAATGGTGGTCTTTGCAACCACGTTACCGGTGGATGTTCTTGTAGTCCCGGTTGGACTGGTAGCCATTGTCAGATCAGATGTCCTTATGGTACGTAATCTGCTGCTAGGTTGTTAAGCCTGATATTGAACCATCGTTTACCGTTTGGATGTTAATTCTGTCAAACCTAGAAATGCGTGCGGCTATCTGCAAAAGTTAACTTTCTGTTGCTTGCAAGTGACGTTTTGTTCGTGTCGCTACAAAATGCAGACAGTAATGAAACGTGATACCTTGTTATCTTTAGCTGGACCTGAGATGTCCTTCGCTGTATCATTTGTACACTGTGCTGTGGGTATTGACCGCAGCTGTATGTAGTGACTGTACACTAGTGTCTACTTACCGACGGTAGCAAGCTGTGTGTATATTTTCTGGGATCGATGGTGGTGTCAACACTTCTGTTACACCTCATTCGACACTAGGTCAAATTACCGGCAGTAGACGTTTCTTTTTGCACGAGTCTTCACATCCTTTAAGAAGATTGCTGTGTTGTTTCTCTGTCACATTACGTATGAACATTGAGACTACTATTTGTAGGAATTCCTAAATTATTCAGAATAGGACATTGTATGTATATGCTGCAAAGATCTAATGAAACATCAAGTATTTACCTTTTTTTTATCAACATGTTAATTATTGACTTTTTGGTAAGGGATGGCAATCCACCCTGAGCACAAAAAAAGCTGTCATCAATTGTCTTTTGAAGTGACTTTTTTTTTTAATGCCAAAGGAGCAACTTCAAATGTGAAAACTGACTGGTTTGGGGCCAGCGTTAAATATAAGTAAGAAATCGCGTTTGTGTTATTCCATATATGTTCAAATATTATATTGATTTGGTCTAATATGTAATATTTGGGTAGCTGATATACAATCTAGGTCAACTTAAGAATCAGGGCAAAGTCACGAGTGCCTTCAAATATGGGCAAAATGAAAAGAATCCCAACCATGGTCTTACAAAGATTTTCTGGAGGTGTTGGGATTTGATGCTGAATGAAAGAATGAAAATCCTGATAATAATTCCTTAATATCATGATAAATGCAAATTCTCCTGGAAGGCAAAATACCTATAGCAATGCTGATTAAACTCTTTACGTGTCATTTACATGTCAAAAGATAATTAAAGTTATGACATACGTTGTATTTCATGTGGTTTTTCCTTTCCAGGTATGTATGGAGAAGATTGCATACAGACTTGTGTTTGTGCCGAAGATGCCATCTGCGATCCTGTCGATGGAACTTGTACCTGCGGGCGTGGAAGGCGAGGTGTTTACTGCAACGAGACTTGCAGGGCAGGTTACCATGGCTACAATTGCATGAGCCCTTGCAGCTGTCAACATGGAACCTCATGCGACCCAGTATCTGGTCGATGTCTTTGCGCCGATGGTTGGACAGGACCTTCATGTAATCAAACGTGCATTGAGGGTTTTTATGGAGTTGGATGTAACCAAATCTGTTTGTGTTCAAGTTGTCACCACGTAACAGGTGAGTTTTATATATATATTACTTCTCGATGACAAAATGCAATATGTAGCATGTGTAGAGTCAAGTTTTACGGTATTGTATGGTAGCATGTGTCGATTCCATGAGAGCATATGTGGATCCTACCAATAACAAACAGCATGTTTAGATTCAAGTTATAGCGTATTGTATGATAGCCTGTGTTGATTACATGAGAGCAAATGTGGATCCTACGCATAATATACAGCATGTGTAGATTCCAGCCATAACATATTGTATGGTAGCATGTGTTGATTTCATGAGAGCAAATGTGGATCCTCCCAATAACATACAGCATGTTTAGATTCAAGTTATAACATATTGTATGAGGGCATGTGTTGATTCCATGAGAGCATATCTGGATCCTACCCATAACAAACAGCATGTGTAGATTCCAGCCATTACATATTGTATGGTAGCATGTGTTGATTTCATGAGAGCAAATGTGGATCCTACCAATAACATACAGCATGTGTAGATTCAAGCTATAGCATGTTGTATGAGAACAGGTGAGAACATGTGTGGAACCTTTGACAGCATGGTCTATAATGAAGGTAATATTAATGTTTTTGAATGGAAATGTAAGCAAGATAATTATTAACATTTTCTTTCACATTAGGTATATGTGAATGTCCACCAGGAAGGAGAGGGGTACGTTGTGAAGAAGACTGCCCGATTGGAACATTTGGAAATGCTTGTTCCTTACGATGTGATTGCGTACATGGAGTATGTAACCCAGAATATGGACATTGTAGCTGTCTGAGTGGTTGGCATGGCAACAACTGCTCAGAACATTGCCCACAAGGTACTGTAATCTTCTAGACTCTAGCAATATCATGATTGAAGTTGTGAGAGACTGCACTGGGGATTAAATTATGAAAACTAATACAAGAAGAATTAGAGAAATATAAATACAAGTGATTCGTCCTTGTCTTAATTCCCTACCCATTCACCAGATCTTTGAGGTGTACATGGGACTGTATTAGGAATATGATATAAAGTTAGGATTCCATTAATCTATCTGAAAAATGATATCATGTGTAAGCAGTTTTTCCTTTATCAAATATTGATGTTGGCAACATACTGGTACAATTTCTATAACTTTTAAACTTTTACTTATTTGGTAAAATATGACTTTGATTGCCACATTAGTTATAATTCAAAGGGAAATAGAACTTAAGGAAGGAAAAAACAGCAAATGGAGAAGACCAACGTACTATATCTTGATACTTTTTCATCCTTTTTTCTTTTTGTAATGGAATTTTGTTAACGCTTTTTAATAGAGGGATCTTCACACCAAATTTAATATAAGTTTTCTTCCTAAAATTTTGTAATTTCCTGCAGGTACTTATGGACACCATTGTCGTGGCATATGTAACTGCCAAAATGGTGGAACATGTGATCCAGAGAGTGGGCACTGCAATTGTACAGACGGTTGGATTGGTCAGTTCTGCCAACATCCATGCGAACCTGGTTACTATGGGCGATATTGCAAGTCAGAGTGTATCTGTAAGGATTTTGATCTTTGTGACCATGTCACTGGCTCATGTAGAGGTCAAAGTGGTGATTGTCTTCATCACTTATGGGGTGACAAATGCCAACACCCTTGTCTCTGCGAGCACGACGGAATTTGCGAAAAAAAGAGAGGAAAATGTCAATGTCGTGATGGCTACGCTGGGGACTTGTGTGAACTTGGTAAGTGAATGTTGTAGGTTGCCAATAATCAGATTGTATATTGTTATCAGCAGTATATAGTGCATTCAATAAATTTAAATTGAATTTTACATATATAGATGGTAAAGATAACTTTTGAAAGAGTCTATATTTTCTCCTTGTTTTAGAATTACCATCAGCTGTAAATAAAACACATAAGAAATACATGCAGGATGAAAGCGGTAAGTAGCGTAATTCAATATAACTAACCTTGTGTCTAACTGTCATCCGCCTTGGACTGAGTTTTAAAATAAAACCTTTGTAAACTACCAAGTATGGCTGGACGGACAGACAGACAGGCAGAAAGACAGACAGACAGAAAGACAGACAGAAAGACAGACAGAGAGAGAAAGTGGGACTGATACTTTAAGGTTGGTTTGAATTACTCTCATAACACCTGTAACCATGTGCACAGAAGCATTTTGTCTCAAACGAAGTACAATACCATTTCGAGAGACACCTGCTATTAAAAATGAGTACTGACACAAAAGTGTCAAATTAGGTCTTATCTTCATACCATGGCAAGAACTACCTGGTTAGTGTTGTCAGATGGGAGAGAACTCTAACATACATCTTCAGAAATGTTCAGAAGAACCTTTAACTAAGTTTGACCACATAATTAGCATAAATACCATGTAGTGATATGACAAATATACTGAGATGACACGGCCAAATTAAATCATTCCCAAATTTGTTTTTTTTACGTTACAGAATACTTCAATTACATGTTATTAGTCATTGTTGCCGGGGTGATGCTAATCCTTCTTGTTGCCACAGGGATGATATATCTAACATGGCGGAGACTCGGAAGAAAACGAAGCGAGGGTGAGAATCACATTCTGTGCTTTGTATGTTACCCATATAAACTGTAAAAAACAGACAAATTTAATGCATCTGATATAGGTTGCTTTAATCAAACAAAAGTGTTCGCTTTTGTTACACCATTCATGATATTGAATCTTGAACCCAAGCAAATCCTTGTTCCTTTAGAAACGTAGAATGGTATAGTACAGATGATTGTGCGAGAAAACATTGGTGCAAAAAACAAAACCAAAAAAAAACAGTTGCACACTTTTATTATAATAAGTTGATTGTTGTTACTATATCTATGTTCTAAAGGTTAACAGCTTCAATTAAAAACCTTTCTGATGGCCCACAGCTGTAAAGGAAACAGTTGTTAATTTGAAGAAAAGGCCCTTGTTATAAAAATTGTTACATATTAAGGTATTCCCATGATGAAGACAAGTAGTCTGGAATTGAAGGTGACCCTCTGGTTTGGGTAACCTCCCCCCAGCCCCCCTCCCAGACACACGCACTCTACATCCTCTGCTTCTCTACAATGCCGTAGATCCTTCTATGTTTCTGCATATTTGATTAGAATTGGTATCTGATAGAAAATTGTTACTTCTGTTTTGTAATTCAAATCACCTTTTTTCTCTCATTTGTATTCTTTCTGGACTATAGCTACGTATGCTGATGTCACATTGGTGAACGTTAATAGAATGTCCATGTCAGAGGAACCACTCATTTATTCCAGGGGGTTCCCTCTCAAGGAGTAAGTAATTTGTTCACCGTTTCCTTTCCACATCCATGCGTTCAGTTAAGTATGGCCACTCCACAGATCAAAATGTGGTCAAGCTATGAGGACTTCTTTATCCTCTAAATGGGCAAACTGATCAAGGCTTTAGCCAGAAATTAATCTAGCTGTCCATCGGATGGGCAGGCTGACCATGTGGAAAAGTGTTGTAGACAAACAAGGACAATAGCAACAATAAACACACATACATTTTAGCCAGAAAATCTAGTAGAACCCAATGTGGACTTTTATTTGATTCTGCTGGAATATGAATTTGGACTCATTTGCAATTCAAAACCTTAAATTACTGTATGCCATCATATTGGGTACACTATCACTATCACTAAGGGAAACATTTTGCCATTGGGTTTCTCCCCTTTTTTTTGCCTCTATTAAACTTTAAATTTGACCCTGCAATTGGACCTTGTTTCTTGTAACAAAAGCCCTGTTGAGGGTCACAGACAGGGCGGTTCTTTTGACATGAGAACTAGATCGTTTATATTACGAGCCTCACATAACAGGGTAGGTCATGCGACCATGAGTTACCTATAGCTGTGATTAAATTAAACATAGAGTGATATATTCCTTTGTAGTGTTTAATGCCTACAATTTATTGTCGTGGAAGCATTTGTCCACAACTCTTGGGTATAATCCCTGGTTAAATACGGTATGAAATGTCGTGTAGATTCTGGGTGAATGCATGATACCCCCAAGTAAGATGTGGCAATGTAGGGATCACCACCAACTAAGGCCTTCAATAAAATCATCAGCTATTTGAAATGACTGTCAGTATGCCGAAAATGTTTTAAAATGGATAAAGTTTGTTGTATGAAGAACATGACAGGTACTTCCTTAGGTATATCAGTTTTATCAGGAGTAGTAGTTAAAAGATTACTAAAGTTTTAGTAAATATGTTATTAAAAAACAATTTGAAGACTAGATGTAGCTAGGTTAATCATATTTTGACATTTTTCCAACAGTATTGAACCAACCTACGAGGAACCAACCAATGGAGCCGATGGAAGGTAAAGTATACCAACTTTCATGATGTTAGTTGAGCCATGCATCAAGTTTTTAATGCCTTCAATTGTTGTCATGGAAGCATTTGTCCACAATTCTTGGGTGTAATCCCTGATTAAATACAGTATGAAAGGTACTGTAGATTCTGGGTGAATGCATGACACCCCCAGGAAAGATATGGCAATATAGGGATCATCACCAACTAAGGCCTTCAATAAAATCATAAGCTATTTGAAATGACTGTCAGTATGCCAATTTTTTTTTTATATGGATACATTTTGTTATGCCTCCTGAGGAACATTACAGGTACTTCCTTAGGTAGATCAGTTTTATCAGGAATAGTAGTTAAAAGATTACTAAGGTTTTATTCAATATGTTATTTGAAGACTAGATGTAGCTAGGTTAATCATATATTGAAATTTTTCCAACAGTACTGAACCAACCTACGAGGAACCAACCAATGGAGCCTATGGAAGGTAAAGTACACCAACTTTCATGATGTTAATTGAGCTATTGTTAGGTAGATGTGGGATGGGTGGATGTGAGAAGTGTTCTGCTGGATAGATGGGTGGACTATGATGGTGATTGCAGGTGGGGGAGGGGGCATGCTGCATGTAAGTTGATGGTTTATTATATGGGGCAAGGAATTGCATGTTCATGTAATTAAAATCGAGCCTGGTTCATTTAGTTAGTATGTAATTTGCATCTTTTGGGGACAGTGTGAGCATTCTCAAATCTGTAAGTGTGGCTCATAAAATATTCACCTGGAGATATTGCCAGAATATTTCACACGCATACCACTAACGCTTGTCAGCTCATACCCAAAGACATGATAAGAAGTTCCAGAGAATTTTTTTAAATTTCAAAATTATCTAATTGATTTTAAGTTGCCTTTTTGTTCAAGCTCCCCTTGTTTGTTTCATAAGTAAAAGTTGTGGTATACATTGGCATAGTTTAAGGTTTGGTATTAATCAATAAATGCTAATATATTCAAGGAACAATGGAAATTCACTTTTTCTCTTTTTTCGTATGTTTTTTTGAATATTTTATAATAAAATAAAAACACAGAAACAAAACAAAACATGAATTTGATTATTGCAAAAACTGATGAAGTATATCTTTTGGTGTAAAACTAAAAATTTATGTTTCATCTCTTTTGCAAAGATAAAGTGATAATCCACTTTCTTTTCCCTTTTCAATAGGACACCAGAGGTACTGTTGAAACCTAAGGAGGTTGGGAATGCTCAGTGGTTTGAAAATCCAACTTACAAAATGGACTTAAACTCATTTAAAAATCCAAAACATACATCTGAAAATGAATATTCATAGATCTAGAATTGGTCATGGCTTGTCATACAAAAGTTTTTCCATGTTTAATATTCCAATAAAACAGTGAAAAAGACATTGCAGCACCCACTGTAACCTTCAAAGAGAATAGGGTAGAATAGAGGTAAACCTTTTATGTGTTTTTAGCATTTATTTAGTGGTTAAGAAGTCAACTTGGTTTATTAATGAAAAATTTTAAATTTTAAAAGATTCTACA
>KN883582.1:54482-69655 GCA_000934455.1 Apostichopus parvimensis | reverse complement strand
CTCAATCATTTTCAAATTACTTTTGCTTGGTGAGAATGAAGTGTTCAACTACAAAAATGACCTTAATTTTTAAACAGAAAGTCATTGCATCTGGAACCATGTTCTTGCATGTAAACAATAAAGCACTTTGCATGCATAACAAGGAAGTTAATAGGGCTGTTTATCAACATCATCAACAACATCTCTGAAGTTTACAATTAATTAATCTATATTAAAACTTTTCTCTCATATACGGTTAGTGTAAGATGCATTTTGTTGCTATGTTAATATTAGACAAAATAGAAAAGATGCTCTAAAGTTTCACTTTCAGAGCTACAAAAAAAAAAGAAGGAACAGAGAGCAGAATGATTTACTTTTATACGGAATAGATAATGGTTTGAGCCTATAAACATAAGCAGGAAACGAAACAGAAATATTGAATGTTAAGCTCCATGTCTGTAATAAACGGAATAACCAAAATAGAATTCCAATTAAACTGCATGGGTGGGAGCGTTATTCGTAAAAATAGATCTGTACACAAAATGCGTGACTCTGGTTTGTAATTAATACAGTAGGCGTTCATACATATCTAAGAAATTATGCCCTAGTAATAGGTGATAGGGAAATTTGGAATATTATGCTTAATAACAACATTTTGATACGACAAAATAAATGTGACCATCATCGGTGAAAAATTCACCAATATAATACACCTTATTTTCTTTCAAAACATCAAAATAAACAATACAACTATCAATTCTAAGGAAATTGTTCTTTAATACAAACTGGCTAGCAACATTTGCTTCAGGTACTGAGAAATTCAAAAGAGCCCAAACATCACATACTTAACGGATAAAGCAATTGGATGTGATAATATCACCTTATGTTAAAATTACAAGAAACAAAGATATTCACTGCCATATTTGCGTATGGCATAATTAAAAAGTACTTTCCAATGTCGAAAATGCTCGTCAAATGTACATATTTACCCAGCTTGTCTTTTACCTGTTGGCAAAAACATGGAGATCAATCATATTTACACTTCCCTCACTGTTAGCATTACAGAAGACATATCTTTTTACCTTATCTGTTTTATTGTTCTAAATAATTTATAAAAGAGCTTATTACGGTATTTAAAAAAAATGAGCAGGAGGGTTGGGGAGTACTGTAAATAAATATACAAGTTGGGAAATTGCAAATGTTTTGTAATAAGGTTCTTACCAATTGGAGGGAGGTCTCTCAAAAACCACAGTTAAATAAGATTTGTAATGCAGGAAAGCTTATAGGTAGGTCAGGGCTGGAAATAAGGCTTGGTGAGGGCAAGGACATTTGGCTTCTGTGACTTATGAATTTAGGAGGTCACCAAGGCCATCAAGTAGAGCACCAATGCCAAAAAGTTCTGTTGCTAAATAACCAAAAGAAACATCAGTTTTAGCTTAATGTGATTTTATGAGTATGAAGCAGAACACATTACACATACTTTTGGTTTGTCCTCTTTTTTAACTCTGCTAATTTCAGGGATGTGCCCAGGATTTCCTGAGTGCCATTTTTAATTTTTTTTTTTAGTGAAGTTATTACGTACCTGGTAAAAGTTATTAGTTTGTTTCAAAGAGATTTTACAAGGGACCGATTGAGAGCCGTAAGTAATGTTTCTCGCATGCGTAACTGATGCATTATTAGTCTGTATGATTTTGACATAGGCTAGGCCCAATTTATGTTGAATATATTGTTAGGAATGTCGGGATTTTGGATGAAAATAATGCTGGGCAGGATTCACGATTTTTAAGACAGTGCTGGGCGGTAATTTTTAGTGCTGGGCGGGGCCGCCCAGTGCCGCCCAGCGTGGGCACATCCCTGTAATATAATGTAAAAATCACTAACTATGAAAAGACACATGCATGCATGAATCATAGTTTGATATTATCTGATCTTTATCTCGTATGGTTTTATGAATCTACTTGGCATTGCATTCAAGTGAAAGGACACAGCGGCCAAATTTACGGCCAAGGAATTTGGGCACGACAGCCTTTGTGGCCTTTGATGGTATAGGTGTTTTTGTAGGGCACCAATGCCATCCTGGAAAATACGTCAGCCATGGCCTTCGTTTATTTCCAGCCCTGGTAGGTTATTCAAACGAGAAAAAACAGGCATCCTTACGGTGGGAAAGACAAATCCTGAGATACTATATAGAATTATTACTTAGATTAAATGTTAAAACAGTTGAGGTTAAAAAGAGTGACGCTGTAGCAGCCCTCTGCTACAGCGTCACTCTTTTTTACCTCAATTGTTTACCTCAATTGTTTACCTCAAGCAAAAGGAGCTATGTCTTTTTATGACTGAAGTTAGGCCCCAAAGGTTTGTAAAACAAAATGAGGACATTATTCACCTCGGAGAGAGACTGGGATATTTTGAGAGGAACATCAGAAATTCTATATACCATCAATCGATGGGTTAGAATTAATTAACATTTCAAAAGTTGATTCAAGCCAAAATAAGCTTATAAGACGATATGAACATAAATTATACGACTGTATAGCCAATACCTTCCCAAGATACATTCCAAGATATTTTTGTCCATAACATATATTTGTGGATAGTATATGTATTTAAAGTAAATCGATAGTGTCATTTACTGGTGGATATCCAAATATTTTATTACAATTGAAAAAGAAAAAATCAACAATGTAAGGATAAGATTAAAATTGACAGACTAAATCACCATAGCAACCAGCACAACGGAAATATCAGTAACGTCTAGTAGAATACCCATCATGTCTAAATTTATCTTGTATAAAGTAAAAAATCTCTTTTTTTTTTGTTTGAATAATGACAAAAGACAAAATAGAAATCTCTAGACAGGCCCAAAATTAATCAATCCTTTGGAATTCCGCGAAACTTAACACGCAGCAGTCTCTGAAATCACTGAGAATTATCTCTGACGGAGGTGTACCCACATGTACATTGCCAACTAACATGATGTGACATTGTCTAGCTAACGTATGGCATTTACCACTCATAACTAATACATTTTAGCAACGAACTGTTGCCCGCCGTCCGTGTTGACTACTGTACAGGGCGCGTTACGCAATCTTTGGCGATCTTTAGACAGTATATATTAAGCGCATTACGGTCGATATGGCAGCGCCCTTGGTAGAAACATTGAAGATCCCCATTTGCAAGGATAACAGTTACAATTTATATCGTCTACAATGTCTGTCAAAGTTGACCAGAAAAATGTTATTATGTTTTTCACATCATTAGCCCCTTTTGCTTTCGTAATCAAGTACAATAATTCTTAGCCTGTCCTTGCCATTGCTGATAGATTGCTGCTCGCATTAACAATGAAAACGATGATTTTTTATACTATTTTTGATGACCAGTTTAGTATGTTATCAATTGAAATGAAACTAACGGAGTCACTATTAAATATGATATTTATATGGCTTCTAGGAATCTAGTTTTAAAAATTTGTATACGTTTTGTTAACTCACCAACCGACCACTGAAGTACAATTATTATAACTGCTTACAATTGAGAGGGTTATACATTGTCTTTCAAGTGTTTATCTTCAATTAGTTGTTAGCAGTAATTAATTAGTAAACCGTTTAGCTTAGTAATCAAGAAAGATTATGTTATCCCTAACATACGAAACGCTACTGAAATGACAATATGCCATGATTAACTATAATTCTCTTAGTCGTCCGATATCCAATGCTCGATGTAGTAAGTAGAATGACCTACTTTGACGTTCGACCTGCTATAGGACTCACTTTTGGATAGGCCTACTTCATTATTTTACAATAGCGATGTAAAGTAAATCAAGTTTAAAGTGTGCTAGCAACTACGTGGTTGCACAGACTGACATGAAGCCTAAATGATGATGTTAATTTGCAAAGCTATTAGTCTGTGCGGGGTTTTCTTCGAAAATAATGTTATCCGCGCGGGTTTGTTTGTTGCTGTTTAATAATCTTTCTCTGTCGTTCGCTGTGTTTCAACTTGTGATCTTGATCATATAGTTATGTTCTCTATATCACCATACCGTCAATGTCCCACATTGCATTATAAGTATAGACCGACCATTAGCAAAATGGTAGTCTATTTTACAAATTATCAGCGTCGCTGTCTGTGTAATATGTCTCGAAATCAAGGTTATTGTGACTCTCCTTACCGTTACTTGTATGACTTTCTCTAACTTTGACATCTTCCGTTGTTTCTTCGTTGTTCTCTATTATTATGACCTCATTATGACGAGTTACCTTGCTGTGGTCCCTGAATCCTCTCATCTAGAATAGCTGATGATGACGATGCATTTACAGAACAAGGCTCATATACAATATTAGTTATCATGTCACATGCTACTGTTGGTATTTCTTCGTAATCAAGATTGTCCTCTACAGATAATCTGTCCATGTGCAAACCTGTATTTAACTGACTCTCTTCTGGTGCAGTGTATTCTTGTCCTTCTATGCTGTCATTGGATCCATCCATTGATATATCTATGTTATAATTTTGTTGTTTCTGACTTTTGTTCACTATTTTCATGACGACGACACTTAGTGAAATTGAGAGCAACATTAAGAGTGCGGCTAAGGTGACGAGAATAGGTAAGATTGATTCACTTCCAGAAGCTTCGACACAGGCCTTTACATTCGTGGTCAAGTTTCCACCACGATAAGATGCAAAGCAGGCTAATTCGATAATGCTATCTTTTTTTAAATTACTAACATCTATTTCTAAGTATATCAAATCTGAATCATTTGAACTAGAGTACGAAACATGTTTCGGAATATCTACTATGTTCCATTGTTTGTAAGCAGCATCAACATTACTCTTACAAGAAAACATAATCTTCTTTCCTTCTTTAAATGACACATCCGATGTATTCGTAATGATAGTTAATTCGTCCACAAACTGTATTGGACCAAATGAACAATTAGCACTGTAATTAACCATTCCTGGAGAAGATTGCACCACGTAACAATAAAACATGCTGTTGTTCCATTTACTATCGAGTTTAGCATTAAATTCAACAGATCGATGAGTTTTATTCTCTCCAAGAGTAACGGACGAATTGCTTATCAATGTCAGCGTGTTTTGTAAGGAGAGTTTTATTCTCGGATTTCCTTCTTCTGAGATACAGGTTATATCAAAAGGTTCACCAATTTGATCAGTAAAATAAATTGGATAAGTAGAACTGGATGTACACTGTGGATGTTCACGTCTTGGACTGTATAGCACTATCAATGAAAGTTCCTGTGGATTGAACGTAATATGGTCCACGCATCGAAATAAGGAACCGTTAAATTCCCTGGTGACATCTCTAATAGTTAAGTCATTAATAAGGTCTGATCCATTCTTCGTAGAGTTGAAAATATAACTACCAGTGCAATTCCCAAGCAGCGTTGAATTCACAACAATATTTGCTATATGGTTGTATGGTTGTATAGTTGTTCTGTGTTCTTGGTATATTTTGACAATATTGTTACTTATACAGCGTAAGGTCACTGTTTGTCCCTCTGATCGGATTATATGTTCCTTCCATTTATGATCAAACCCAATAGTTTTCTCTCCGAAGCAAAGCATAACTAAGTTAGCTAAATTGATAAGGAAAAACAGTATTTGAATTGGACTGGCAGCAATGGTTCCATCAAAACAGATTTTTCCTCTCCTCTCCATAACTAAACAACTCGTGTAATGTCAGCAGATGATTCCTGGATCAAAATGATTCTTACCATGTCAGATAGTGACTCGTATAGTCAATTTCTACAACAAAATGAATAATCTTGTTATTGAAAAGTAAAATACAGATACCGCAAGTTCCAGATATTGACTGATAATTTCTTCGAGCCTCTGAACACACGGTGACGGATTTATTGTGCCTTGATTATGACGTCATAGTTTCGAAGGTGAAAGGTCATTAAATGGAAACATGTTTCAGCAATGCCGTGAGTATGGAACGCCATGTTAACATTTATTCAATGATTACAGATATCTTCACTTTAATTCGAGATATCTGGAATTAATTTCAGATATCTGGAATTGAATTGAAGAAATCTTTAATTTTTTTCAGATATCTTTAATTAAATTCACTGGCGTAGGAAGGTATTTTTGTGGGGGGGGGAGGGGGCTGATGCATGATGGATTGTGATCGCCGTCCTGGGGGAGGCGTCTTAAAAATTTCCAAAGGGGAGGGGGAGGGGGAGTTCTGTACACACTGCATATAAGCTAGCACAACCTAAACATGCCTCACATTGGTCTGGACGAGGTTCAATCCTGACTAATTTTGACGGTTTGCTCAAACGCTAGCGAATTTCCGGCGGAGATAGTGATTCCCAATAATCGCAGTACTAAACAGTCTGAACAATGGTGAAAGACTACGTTCTGAATTTCAGAAAATAGTTCAAAAATGAAAGGGGTTTTACCCTCGACGACTGGGGGGGGGGCGGAAGCATACTTCCGCCCCCATGTTTTCAGGTGGGGGATTGTCGCCCCCAGCCCCCCGCTTCCTACGCCCTTGATTAAATTTGAGATCTCAGAAATTGCATTTTCGATATCTTTAATTTTGTTTAAGATATCTCAAATTGATTTTAAGATATCAAGAAATATATTAAAAATATCAAGATTGGGAAACATTATTTCAGATATCACGAATTGCATTCGAGTTATCCAAAATTGACTTGACGAATTCAAATTCTGGATATCTCGAAATCGAATTCTTGATTTCTCTAATTCAATTTCAGATATCTCTAATTGTATTACCGATATCTCTTATTCAATTGAAATATCTCTAAATCGAATTCTTGATATCTCGAATTCAATTTCTGATATCTCCAAGATGTTTTAATTATTGATATCTGGAAATGAATTCGAGATATCTGGCTATGAATTAGAGATATCCGAAAATGAATAAATGTTAAAATGGCGTTCCATAAGTGCGTATACCAGAATGACAAAATAAGCCGAATTATCCCTCCCGGTTCATTAAAGGCGCCGATGCATGAAATGGATATCCTATTCACCCACAATGTGAGGGGGAGGGGGTCACAATGCGGGGAAGAAGCAACTCCACCTCGAGGCTTAAGCGACGGGTGTGAGAAGAAAATTGCGGTTTTCAGGAACCTAAGACGTTGTTGAGGAAGTTTTGACGTTTTATCTCAAAACTTCAACGCTTTTTCTAAGAATTCCGTTTTTATCTCAACTATTTGTAGGAAAACTGGTTAATGATTGGATGGTTACACGATGACTGCAACGGAGAAGCCACTAATAGGAGGATCCTGGAGAATTCATTAATAATATCTACTAAATATTAATCTGGCTGCGCCTACTTTTGTAACATCTTTATCTGTTTATGCGTGGTCCGTCTATATACCGCAATACCTATGGTAAGCATAGCTGGAAGAGATGAATGCCTGACCCTGGCCCTAATACCTATATAATCTTACCGAGCACGTTATAGGATCATATTTATGGTTACGGTGTGGGAAGGAAGGGTGAGTGGGGGAAGGTGAGGAAAAGATCAAATGAATATAGTTCTTAGTGTCATGTGTACTTGGACTCGGTGTATAGTCTCGGTTTCGGCCATGTTTAATTGGACGCAGACTGGCTATAGACTCGGATCTTCTGGACTTGACTGCAGCTCTATTGGTAAAGATCTGTATAGTAAAGTATACACGGTAGGATATGCTCGGTTACATGTTGACATTTTTGGACAATATCTGTGCAATTTAAAATCAATAATATGTGATTTTAATATAGTTTTGATTATAGTTTACATTTCTTGGATTACAATGCATACAGGAAGTATCACGTACACAAACACACCTGATGTTACTGTGGCTATATCAGAATGATCACCCAAATCGCTACATGAATGTCGAAAATCTTTCAGTTTCGTTTGATTCTCATTTACATTAACACCGTTCAGAAAGAAAACAAAGAAACAAACATCGTGTCAGTTTACCAAGTAAAGTATGTTAACGTACACTGCAATATGACCCATGTACTTCCGTGTATAACTTTCAATGGTAATTGAAACCATTTGAGCTTGCTGTTATAGTATGTTTGAAACAATTAGGAACGCCCGTAATTAGTGTCCGGGTTACTTCGAAATTTAATCAGCTTCTTTCGTTCATATCTGCAATCATTGTATAAAATAACACATAACAAATTTTAACGTGTTTGAGCAAATATTTATATGATCATATATTAATCCCGTTTCAAATTTTGGTATAATACGAAACAGCGAACCATTTCGTATAGATTTTCCAAAAGGGCTTCTTCATGCCGTTGTGACAAGTTAAGCCTAGATTGCACAAATACGGAGAGTAAATATCATTATAACATCATGTGATATCATTGAAGAAGCAGTAAACATTAACTGCCTCATTCTCAAAGGAAACTATGTTTGAGAGTATTTCCTCACTATAACTCATAACTTTATAACCCACTTACAGAAAGTACACTAACACAAAGAAATAATCTCACACCAAGCACAAGTGCTTCACAAACATTTGTTCTTCATGAGTATGAGCTGTGAGAGGAAAGTGACTTTCGAGAGGTGAGTTTGAGTGTGTTGTAAGTAGGCTACGTGATTATTAAGGTTGGCCGTTACAATTATTCAATCAACTTATTAATTAGAATAGTCTGATACATCAGAAGTTTATAAAATACCAATACCTATGCAGGTACATTCACATTTTGGATGCTTCCAATTGTGGAGTATAAAATTAGACCAGTCTCCGTATTAATTGCAGGAGAGCCTACAAACTGTACTACATCCTTAGCAGGGAATGTGTTCTTCACTTTTAAACCAATACGTTGAAGATCGCTTCTGGAATCTTTCTATGAAGGTTTCTTCTCATTCAAATGAATAAGAGTTGCTTTATATTATCTTTCCCCAATTATGACGAATACCATTTGTTACTATAACTTAACATTTAAAAGATAACAATACTTATGAAATGCTTAGGTTATAGATATCAAGACATTGAACGAGGAAACTATTCTTATCGAAACAGTATATGTATTCAAATCTTGGGAACTTTTCAGGCCAAAATACTTCATTTTAATAATATTGTTACTGATATATACTTTCTTCACTGTATAAAACTTTGAAGTTCATCCATATTGTATTACTTACCCCATTTCACTGAAGTTAAACACCCCTACCCCACAGAAACAGCCCCGCCCTTTTTAACTGTTCCTCATGTTTTCCACAAGTTTTTGATGCCAGCGAAATTGTATTTGCTTAATAAGTCTCAGAATACATTCTGTGACCTTTATCTATTTATTTAAATCTTAACAGTGCCGATTTTAAACCAACCCATCCAAATCCAATTTGGATGCAGGAGATGCTGTCTGGAGACCTACAGTCAGGTGTACTAGCAGCATCATAGTTTATCATTGTATATTCAGGAGTTTCCTAAGCGCATAGTCGCTCATCACCTGAGACACATGCTTTGTAATTTAAAAACAAAGAGTTTAAAGTATTTTCCCATTAGTAAGAGAGTTGACAATAGTTTCAGTTTTGTCGTGGAGAATACAACCAAAATTGTTCGTTTGCAAAATATCACATGATCATCGCATTTTTCGATTTCGAATTTTGCCAAAAAATTTACAAAAAGTAGACATTTTCACATAAAATATCAACAGTATCTCATCTCATGGGCGCTCTTAGTATCTACAAAGCTATTTTATATAAATTTGTCGATTTCATGCACTATGAAAAGACATATATCATGAAAAATTTAAAAAAATCTTCACTTTCATTTGTCATAATCGCTATTAATAGATATAACGGTTTCCTTAACTTTTCACTTTTGCTTCAATTCGAGAGGGAGGCATGTCCCCCTTCCCACATTTGTAGTTCGAAAGTTGTTTGCGGTATTAAATAGATCCCAATATAAAGGATGTATAGCTCCCACACAATGGTATAATAAGCAAACTTTTAATATGCTACTTAGTTAATACAAAGCTTTAAATATCAGAAGATCTTAGTTATTTATTTATTTATGGCTTTAATATTGTTCACTTTCCCCTCCAAAATTATAAATCAAGTCCTATTGTCAACAAAGGATGCCTATATATTATAAATAATAAGTATGATTGATGAATCTTGAATTACGTTAATAAGTCACCGTTGTTGAGCTGTTTGCCTGTTCGTATACACATGGAAGTAATAGTAAAACATACTGTGTTACATAATTACGAAATGTGTCCATTGAATTCTTCGCATACAAGACGTGCCGAAATGCTTAACGAAAGGCAATGCTTTTGTAATATATCAATTGCTAACTTGAGGCGTATTTCTTCTATCATTCTTTCCCTTCCACGTAGTTGCCAGTTTGAGAAATCATCCGTGTATACAAAGATGATACTGGTATCTCATAGAAGCTGTTGTCTATTA
Source organism: Apostichopus parvimensis (assembly GCA_000934455.1). Lineage (NCBI taxonomy): Eukaryota > Metazoa > Echinodermata > Holothuroidea > Aspidochirotida > Stichopodidae > Apostichopus > Apostichopus parvimensis. The sequence goes on along the minus strand of KN883582.1, from coordinate 59,271 downwards.
ACTTATCAAAAATCTGTTGAGAAAAAAAAAACAGACGGAAAATATGTTATATCTACTTTGTAGCAGACATTGTGTTCTTAATATTTTCTGGGTTTGATAACGGCACATTGATATATCACCGTGATAGTTTAAGTACGAACGTTTCTGCCATGCAGACAGGATAAAACGAGCAAGGATATCAAGTAGTTTGCTTAAATACTATTTACTGTTTTGATCTGAAATAATTACCGTTTTAAAAGAATCCCTCAGTTGGTGTATAGATGGTCGAAGGGACATGTTTTCACTCCAGCATTCAAATAAAAGCGTGTTTCTGTTGAACAATAACAAAGTCATTCGAAAGTCGAAAAAGTCATTCTACATTCTTCAGCAAATGTTTAACGTCACCTCCAAATACGGAGACAAAAGTATAGAGTATACCGGGACCACAATGTAAGAGGTAGTGATCGGGGAAGGAGACCAGATGTAGATAAATCGTGTCTAATTTGAATGATGCTGAGCAGTATAGGCAACCTTATCTCCTCACCATCAACTAATCCACTGCGGAGAGATATGATATTCTATCAGCTGTGGGTTTATTCCCTAAATCCGTTGTTTAATATTTATGTAATTCGTCGACAAAAATTGTAGCAACCAGTAAGTGATAACAGAAGTTTTAGAAATGATACAAAAAAAGTGTAAAACCAGGCAGACAAAGGAATGGTTGAATTCCTGGAAATACTAGATTCGACATTTGAAACCAATAATCCCTATAACGCTACCTTAACTGCAAATATTTCTCCGGCCATGGCGTCTTTGACATGGGAATGACATCCCCTGGCTTGTATTCCTCATTAATTGGGAAAGGTTTGTTACCTGAAAAAGCAAACAAATACTGATATCATAACGTTATTGTAGCTGGACCTTTAGTGTTTCTAAATGATTACTCTCATCTTACTTTTGTAAAATGTGTTGGAAAATAAAACAAGCCTTTACAACGGAAGCGTTCACTTACTTCGGGTTTCTTAATTACTTAAACATTATAACTTCGTTTATTTGTGAAGATAGCATTGGTCCTAACTATCCTAGTACAACATACTCTCTGGTATCAAGACAGTCAATCGAGTTGTGCCAAACACAGCGAGCTCCCTTTAGTATATTTTACTATTCTAAACCTCTAAATTAACTTGTGGGTTTGGAAAGGTTACCGTCGCCGGATCAAAAGCCAAATGACTGACAAACTGAAGTCGAACTGGGAATGCCTGGATCTTAAATTGTCAGTCGTGATTAGCTCAATGATTATTTCGATTACGACTCCTATATAGTCTGGCAGTATAAATTTGCAACGCATATGTTATTGGACAACATCGCTATATTGTATAGCATCGATATACTTCCACATTATAGCATTTGGTGTTACGGCAAAGTAAGGTATACGCGAAGAAGCTGATTTTACTTCTTTTATGCTCGCATACTATTTGATCGATATAATATTTACAAAGCGTGTGTGTTTTTATTTTCATGATAGTTTTATTTGATTGCTTTTCACCAGCTGAAATAATTTCCCATATAACAACAGCTGTAGACCAGACATCACTCTCTGCTGAATATTCATTTCGGTAGAAAGCTTCTGGAGCGAATTGGTTCAACGTCACTGATTTCATCTACAGACAAAGCAAGAAGCAAGAACAGGTGCAAAAAAGAAGAAGAAAGAAAAATATGTTAACGGAAGAAACAATGAGATGAGAACAGCTGTTCTTTCAAGGCATTGCATTACACCGGAATCATAAACATAAACAATTTTAAGTCAATGAAAAGTAAAAGATTTCCAACCAAAAATAAATTCTTATTTCATTCTTAGCAATGCTATACATTATTTGTATATGTTCGTCAACAAACGGGTACATTTAAATTCTTTCTTTTTCAGCAGTTTAAATAATATAAAGAACGCAAACTTATAAAAAGGCGTATTTAAATTACAAACGAGAAGTAATTCATGAAAACGAGCATTTTTGAGGTTATTCCCCAAACTGGAAGGCATGTGCCCGCCTAGCCCATCGTCCCTGATTATGGATGAATAATTTCATATTTCTTTTCAGGCTATTTCCTTTACTTGAAACATATTTCCTTAGCCAAACATTATGTTAGGAGATGTTATAAACACTCGACTCATTTCGTCTGAGTAATGAGACGCACTAGAGACCAACAGAACAATAAAGGGAAACAGCAGGTTTACCTCTGATTTCTTGATGGCGCAAATCGTTGGTGCATCCTCAGCAAGACAGAAGTCATACAACTTACATTGTCCCTGTTTGGTGTATAAAATCTTCTTCGTTGAGAAACAAGGATGAAGAAACTGTGACCGAATGAAATCATTTATAGATTTTATGATTGCCAATAATGACAGTAATCGTCAGGTGTTTTTACCAGCAATATCGAGGAAACATAAATGATACGATAGCATAGCAGGAGGTGATATAACTCAATATTGCGTTTATTGGGGCTTAAGGGAAAAAAACACAAAATCATGGATCGAGATGTGAAGAGTATAAAGTCGACGATAGTTTTACACCCATACAATTTAGACTGATACTAAATTAGTAACTAAAGATCATTTAAGCTGTTAAGAAGAATAGAGATCACGACACCGGTTTCTATATTGTAAACAACTAATAGTTTTTTTTACTGTGTTGTATTAGCTGGGGGAGGTCACATGACCACATCATGGATAGGTAGTAAACAATTTATCGTAACTCGAACCATGGGTCTTTAACAAAAGAAATCTGTCAACTAATATGATAATTAAATGAACGACGGAGAACTGACTTTTAAATTCGAACCGGGTAAATACATTTTCGAACAGAATGGGATTTGAGACAGGGACCTCGGAGGTACGTTCAATTAATGTAATTGTAACATGCATTCCCGCAAGGTTAGACACAATTTAATCACAAGACAAGATCTAAAACTCATAAAGAGACACATTCAGCATCTGCATATGATGAGCATATCCGTTTGTATACGGAGCTAAGATTGATAACTGAGTTTGCAGCGAAACCAAAACAGCTCAACTCAATAATTGTCAGTCACGGACGAAACTCACCCCGTAGGATTTAATAACTTCCATTCCTTCAAGTAATCCTAACAAATGTTTCATAACATCTCGCACTGACGTGACGCTCCTCTCACTTCCCTGTCGTGAGGTTGGGTCTAAGGTCAAGTAATTATCTAACGTTTTACACGCAAGATGCTCAGTTATCATATTTATTTGATCTACAAAGAAGAGATAGTTACATTAGAAGTTAATTCGCATTATACACTTAGATCTTGTGGAGTTACCAAGAGTAACATGTTGCTGTGTAGATGTTTCTCATGGCAAGCAAACAAATGGCACCCACATTTTCGTTATTTATTTTACGAAACTGAGAACACACTATACTTTTCCCCAAATTTTGGCCCTCTCCATATTTCCCGTGCTACCATTATTGACCTCGGTTCACGGTGCTGTAACCCTACGTACTGACACAATGCCCTGCATCAGGCCTGATGATTTTTTCGTGGCACGCCAGAAGCATAACATGCTTCTTTTCTTCTGAATATTAAGATCAGGTGCACAAGAGTATAAGAACGGCTGAAAAAACTGAAATAGAGAGAATAAACACTCACTATATACGATCCCAATTCCTTCAATTTTCGTGACATGATTCGTCACCGGTAGGTCTAAAGACGTTTTCACAAATTTATCCCAGTGAATGCCTCTATGTTTGACAACTCTATCTACGAACACGAGGAAGAAAGTGAAAATATTGGTAATATGCCTTAGTATAGGTGCATGTAAGTAAATTCTTTTCGAAACGATATAACATGACTGAACGATATCTCAGACAATGAACATATTATTGGTGACAACTTTGAAGATCTGTGTCTCATTTCCATATTTGTTGGCAGAAAATCTTTTTTAAATATCGGCATATTCTATTGCTCGTGTAGTATTCTTCACGGAAGTATGTCATAGAAAATCAGTTGATATAAGACTTGCCTAAGTCCTATATTCTGGGGTGAGAGGGGGGGGGGGGGAGTCCCATTTGTATATGTTTTTGCAAAGGAGAAACAAACTGGCTGTAAGATAATAATGTATTATTCAACAATGCAGTTTAATCCTTCTTGGAATTGAAATGTAACTAATTATAACATATCGCGCACCAGCCGGGTCCTAATCATCTTCGTGTAGGATACAAATCTAATTCTATACCTCTAGTAATTGATAAATCGATAAATCGATAAATCAATAAAAACGTTATTGATATCAGATATCAGATCAATCGATTATGTATCAGTTTACCATCAGAGAGGGTTGTTAGGACTACACATCTAGTGACCCCAAGAGAGACAGGTATTGTCCCCATCCACCTCGTGTAAAGTTTCCCGGTCTCCATCTTTAATATAAGGCAAATATCGTCTTTGTTAAATAACCGATTACTTCCCGGAGTGTCTGTTGTGACTGTAGAGAAAGGTAAACAGGCACATGGTCATCCTCTCTTGTAGAATAAATGTATCAACATTCCAATATTCCTAGAATGAAACATTTGAACATCATGCATGTTTAATACGTGACATTGCAATAATCTAATATGACTTATTGCCACCAATAGCCTTAAAAACAACACAGATTGTCACTATTCACTTAATAGGACATATCATGTAAGTTGAATATAATAAATAATAATAAATTGAACTTATAAAGCGCTAAAATCTACGGAGTATTCAATAGCGCTGTACAACCCTAATAGAATGCCAACTTGAAAAAATGAGT
>KN883582.1:31880-53202 GCA_000934455.1 Apostichopus parvimensis | reverse complement strand
AAGGCAGAAGAGTAGCACTGACAGATTTAACAATCTTTGTGGGAACTGGGTCTAAGTCACAACTGGCCGACGAACAATTTTGCAGTAACTTCGAGACATACGATTCTGAAACCTCCGAAAATTGTTCCAGAGAGGCACTAGGAGGGTCGGAATTGCTATGAAAGCTGAAGGTGGTAGTCTCCCCATCGAGCTCAGTACGGATATTCAGTACTTTGGAGTTAAAGTATTGCAAAATTTCATTGGCCAACTGTGACTTATCCGTATGTGGAGGGAAGGATGTGTCCGTACTCTTACCAAAGAGTGATTTAACTACGCCATATAACCTCCGACCGTCACCCGCACAGTTAGCCACCAAGTTGTCATAATAGGCATCGGATGCTTCACTATAATTGTGTATGCCAGTTTATTCAATAAGTTTAGGTAACATCGAGAACCATCCTTTTAACTTTAGTTCTTAATCGCTGTAGTTCCACAGTTAAATAACCGATTACTTCCCGGAGTGTCTGTTGTCACTGTAGAGTAGTCTACAAGAAAAGCAAACAGGCACATGGTCATCTTCTCTTGTAGAATTTTTTTTCAATATTCCTAGAAACATGTGAACATCATGCATGTTTAATAAGTGATATTGCAATAATCTAATATGACTTATTGCCAGCAAAAGCATTGAAAACCACACAGAATGTGAATACTTACTTAATAGGACACATCACGTAAGTTGAACATGCCAGTTTATTTAATAAATTTAGGTAACATCGAGAACGATCCTTTTAACTTTAGTTCTTAATCGCTGTAATTCCACAGTCATTGTCAATAATTTACCTCTGTATTTATGATTCCATGTCAAAAGTAATGAAATCAAGATATTAAATACATAATCAGACCTCACTACCCTGACTACATGAATATCTTTCAGCTTTGAATTTGTTAGTTTTTTTTTCGTTTCTTTTCTTCCATAATTGTTCTTTGGCGAGAAAACGTTGAAAATGTTTATTTGAACATTTCTATGTAAAGTTCCTCTGCTAGTCAGATAGAGAATGAGCTTTACACATTCAAACTCAAAACGCGTTATATTTGTTTATCTTTTTTCATTAGAAGGTCGTTTAAAATTGTTTCATATATCCCATATGAAACTTGTTGTACAATATGACTTTGTCCACTTGAGGTTAATTGTAAGTTAATGAATAATTTTCATAAACCTACATGTCTCGATTTCTCTTTCATGCTGTGAAGTATTAATCTCAAGTGGCAAGTTAGGAAGAGCTGACCTTGGAGGAAAATCATAAAGAAAATAAGTATATGATTCACCTGAGATGAAAACAATACAAAACAGTTGTCATACAAAATATCAATATACAATGTGAGTGTCACTTCTTTACAATCGGAAGAACTATCCATATTCTGGAATGAAACTCTCAGTGTGAGGAAAGTTCGAACTGTTTAATGAGGCAATGGAGGTCTTGAAGTTTTGAAATTGTATCACTAAATTAATTAAGTCCACTTCGTTATGTCTCCCTCCCTACAAAACGTGCCTTGATGAAGTAGAGAGTTGCCTAGTTTAACTTAGTAAAGTAAAGTATTGAATATCAAAGGCTTTACCTCTGTGTTTGCTGACGTGTCACGGGTATATTCTCTTCATCTGTGAAAGAATATGGAAATTTACAGAGCGATTATAGTTCTGGGGTAAACACTTCATTTCAGGCTACCCGACTCCATTCCTCCCGTACTCCTTCCGCCTCGATATTACCTTACGCAATTACGGACACAAAATATGGTTATACATAGTAATACATCTTACAGTTAAGTTAATATAGTTTTTTATAGTAAATGTAGTAAAAATTTCAATTTCGCGCGCTGACCTTACCTATTTTATTGGATTACTGATGTTATGTCCATTGCATGGAAACCACAAAGGTGTTTGGTATGATATAGTCCATCAATTTTATGAATAGCAATCATGTCCTTATTAATCACAGCAGGCTGCGTTACAAAACAATTGTGCTCATGAATGCATACACATGAAATCAAATATACTTGCTAGCTTGTTGTTAGCACAACAAAGGCTTAGCCTAGGTTCAGACTTACAAACTCACAAAAAACAACAGTTTGGAGTAAGAAATATAAGATGTTAACAATATTTATGAAGATGTAGCAATTGCTAATTCTATTACCAATCCTACGATATGCAGTATCATACACTCACTTCGGCCATTTTGTGTTTCTGTCCTGTTTACTGTACGTGATTATCTATATAGATGTATTTTCGGAATTGTCCTTACTTCGATCTTCAAATGAGTACTCACAGAAATATACTCATCCTACTTACTCAGTATATTATTTTCCATGTAAAAGGTTGTATTTCGCTGCTGTCTGTCTGTGCGGTGTTTTCTTCGAAAATAATGTTATCCGCGCAGTGTTGTTTGTTGCTGTTCACTAATCTTTCTCTGCCGTTCACTGTGTTTCAACTTGTGATCTTCATCATATAGTTATGTTCTCTACATTACCATACCGTCAATGTCCCACATTGCATTATTAGTACACCGAACATAAGCAAAATGGTAGTCCATTTTACAAATTATCAGCGTCGCTGTCTGTGTGATATTTCTCGAAATCAAGGTTATTGTGACTTTCCTTACCGTTACTTGTATGACTTTCTCTAACTTTGACATCTTCCATTGTTTCTTTGTTGTTCTCTGTTATTCTGACCTCATTACGACGAGTACCTTGCTGTGGTCCCTGAATCCTCTCATCTAGAATAGCTGATGATGCATCCACAGAAAATGGCTCATATACAACATTAGTTATCATGTCACATGCTACTGTTGGTATTTCTTCGTACCCATGATTTTCCTCTACAGATAATCTGTCCATATGCAAACCTGTATTTACCTGACTCTCTTCTGGTGAACTAGTTTCTTGTCCTTGAATGCTGTCATTAGAGCCGTCTATTGATATATCTATGTTATAATTTTGTTGTTTCTGACTTTTATTCACTATTTTCATGACGACGATACTTAGTGAAATTGAGAGCAACATTAAGAGTGGGGCTAAGGTGACGAGAATATGTAAGATTGATTCACTTCTAGAAGCTTCGACACAGGCCGTTATATTCGTGGTCAGGTTTCTACCACGATAAGATACAAAGCAGGCTAATGTTATTAGGGTATCTTTTGTCAAATTACTAACATCTATTTCTAAGTATATCAAATCTGAATTATTTGAACTGGAATACGAAACATGTTTCGGAATATCTACTATGTTCCATTGTTTGTAAGCAGCATCAACATTACTCTTACAAGAAAACATAATCTTCTTTCCTTCTTTAATTGACACATGTGATGTATTCGTAATGATAGTTAATTCGTCCACAAATTGTATTGGACCAAACGAACAATTAGCACTGTATTTAACCATTCCTGGAGAAGATTGTACAACGTAACAATAAAACATACTGTTGTTCCATTTACTATCGAGTTTAGCATTCAATTCAACAGATCGATGAGTTTTATTCTCTCCAAGAGTAACGGACGAACTGTTTATCAATGTCAGCGTGTTTTGTAAGGAGAGGTTTATTCTCGGATTTCTTTCTTCTGAGATACAGGTTATATCAAATGGTTCACCAATTTGATCAGTAAAATATATTGGATAAGTAGAACTGGATGTACACTGTGGATACTCACGTCTTGGACTGTATAGCACTATCAATGCAAGCTCCTGTGCATCGTACGTAATATGGTCCACGCATCGAAATAAGGAACCGTTAAATTCTCTGGTGACATCTCTAATAGTTAAGTCATTAATAAGGTATGGTCCATTCTTCGTGGAGTTGAAAATATAACTGCCAGTGTAAATCCCAAGCAGCGATGAATTCATCACAATATTTGCCTGACTGTTGTTCTTTAGTGTCTCTATTCGGAACATTGTGACACTACCATTACCTATACAGCGTAAGGTCACAGTTTGTCCCTCTGATCGAATTATATGTTCCTTCCATACTTTATCAAACAAAAAAGTTTCCTCTCCGAAGCAAAGCATAACTAAGTTAGCTAACTTGACAAGGAAAACCAGTATTTGAATTGGACTGGCAGCAATGGTTCCAACAAAACAGATTTTTCCTCTCCTCTCCATAACTAAGCAGCTCGTGTAATGTCAGCATATGAATACTGGATCAAAATGATTCTAACCATGTCAGAAAGTGACTCGTATAGTCAATTTCTACAACAAAACGAATAATCTCTTTATTGAAAAATAAAATACAGATACCGCAAGTGCCAGATATTGACTGATGATTTCTTCGAGCCTCTGAACATACGGTGACGGATTTATTGTGCCTTGATTTATGACGTCATAGTTTCGAAGGTGAAAGGTCATTAAATGGAAACATGTTTCAGCAATGCCGTGAGTATGGAACGCCATGTTAAAATTTATTCCATGATTACAGATATCTTCAATTTAATTCGAGATATCTGGAATTAAATTTAAGATATCTGGAATTAAATTGAAGAAATCTTCAATTATTTCAGATATCTTTAATTAAATTTGAGATCTCAGAAATTGCATTTTCGATATCTTTAATTTTGTTAAAGATATCTCAAATTGATTTTAACATATCAAGAAAAAAATTAAAGATATCAAGATTGGGAAACATTATTTAAGATATCACGAATTGACTTGACGAATTCAAATTCTGGATATCTCGAATTCGAATTCTTGATTTCTATAATGTAATTTTGGATATATCTAATTCGAACTATTGATATCTCTAATTCAATTGCAGATATCTCTAATTGTATTACCGATATCTCTTATTCAATTTAAATATCTCAAAATGTAATTCTTGATATCTCGAATTCAATTTACTGAATAAATGTTAAAATGGCGTTCCATACGTGCGTACCAGAATGACAAAATAAGCCGAATTATCCCTCCCGTGTCATTAAAGGCGCTGCTGTATGAATTGGATATCCCATTCACCCACAAAGTGAGGGGAGGGGGGGGGGTCACAATGCGGGGAAGAAGCAACTCCACCTCGAGGCTTAAGCGACGGGTGTGAGAAGAAAATTGCGGTTTTCAGGAACCTAAGACGTTGTTGAGGAAGTTTTGGCGTTTTATCTCAAAACTTCAACGCTTTTTCTAAGAATCCAGTTTTTATCTCAACTTTTTGTAGGAAAACTGGTTAATGATTGGATGGTTACACGATGACTGCAACGGAGAAGCCACTAATAGAAGGATCCTGGAGAATACATGAGTAATAATAACTAAATATTAATCTGGCTGCGCCTACTTTTGTAACATCTTTATCTGTTTATGCGTAGTCCGTCTATATACCGCAATACCTATGGTTAGCACAGCTGGAAGAGATGAATGCCTGACTCTGACCATAATACCTATATACCTTAACAAATCTTACCGAGCACGTTATAGGACCATAATTATGGTTACGGTGTGGGAAGGAAGGGTGAGTGGGGAAGGTGAGGAAAAGATCAAATGAATATAATTCTTAGTGTCATGTATACTTGGACTCGGTGTATAGTCTCGGTTTCGGCCATGTTTAATTGAACTCAGACTGGCTATAGACTCGGATCTTCTGGACTTGACTGCAGCCCTATTGGTAAAGATCTGTATAGTAAAGTATACACGGTAGGATATGCTCGGTTACATGTCGACAATTTGGACAATATTTGTGCAATTTAAAATCAATAATATGTGATTTTAATATAGTTTTGATTATAGTTTACATTTCTTGGATTACAATGCATACAGGAAGTATCACGTACACAAACGCACCTGATGTTACTGTGGCTATATCAGAATGATCACCCAAATCGCTACCTGAATGTCGAAAATCTTTCAGTTTCGTTTGATTCTCATTACATTTTATAACACCATTCAGACAGAAAAAAAGAAACAAATATCGTGTCAGTTTACCAAGTAAAGTACGTTAACGTACACTGCAATATGACCCATGTACTTCCGTGTATTACTTGTTTGAGAGTATTTCCTCACTATAACTCATAATTTTATAATCCACTGACAGAAAGTACACGAACACAAAGAAATAATCTCACACCAAGCACAAGTGCTTCACAAACACTTGTTCTTCATGAGTATGAACTGTGAGGGGAAAGTGACTTTCGAGAGGTGAGTTTGAGTGTGTTGTAAGTAGGCTACGTGATTATTAAGGTTGTCCATTACCAATTATTCAATCAACTTATTAATTAGAATAGAATGATACATCACAAATGTAGTATAACTTTGAAGAAGATCAATTCTGATCGGAGTGTCTTTTCCAAGCTTCGTCATTGGCCACCAACCCGCACCGTTAAAAGTAAAGTCCAGGTCAAAATCTAAGCATTCTGGTGAAATTTGCATTCAATTCCTATGTACCGTTTTTGAGATATTGACAGTTGAAGGTATCTGATATTCTACCAACTGTGAACTTGAAGCAAACAGGTGTGATGTCATAGTTGCACACTAAAAAATAATGTTTTGATTTTCAGTCTATTGATTTGACCTTGGATTGGATATAGGTTACTAGTTTATCTAAAGGAGATGTCTAGTTTATAAAATACCAATACCTATATTACATTCCACCCGATAAACACAGAGAACACAGTTACTACTGTAAATATTTGTATCATATTTCTCCCGTAATCAAACCATTTCCTGTATTAATTGCAGGAGAGCCTACAAGTTGTACTACATTTTAAGCAGGGAATGTGTTCTGCACTTTAAACCAATACGTTGAAGATCGCTTTTGGAATCTTTCTATGAAGGTTTCTTCTCATTCAAATGAATAAGAGTAGCTTTATATTATCATTCCCCACTTATGACGAATACCATTTGTTACTATAACTTAACATTTAAAAAAGATAACAATACCAATAAAATGCTTAGGTTATAGATATCAAGACATTGAATGAGGAAACAATTCTCATTGAAACAGTATATGTATTCAAATCTTGGAAACTTTTCAGGCCAGAATACCTCATTTTAATAATAGTGTTACTGATATATACTTTCTTCACTGTATAAAACTGTACAGTTCATCCATATTGTATTGCTTAACCCATTTCACTATAGTTAAACACCCCTACCCCACAGCAACAGCCCCCTTTTTTACTGTTCCTCATGTTTTCCTCAAGTTTTTGGTGCCAGTGAAATTGTATTTGCTTAATAAGTCTCAGAATACATTCTGTGACCTTTATTTATTTATTTAAATATCAACGGTGCCGATTTTAAACCAACCAATCCAAATCCTATTTGGATGCAGGAGATGCTGTCTGGAGAGCTATAGTCAGGTGTACTAGCTGCATCAAAGTTTATCATTGTATATTCAGGCTTTTCCTTAGCGCATATAGTCGCTCATCACCTGAGACACCTGCTTTGTAATTTAAAAACAAATGAGCTGAAAGTATTTTCCCTTTTCTATAGAGTGGACAGTAGTTTCAGTTTTGTCTTGGAGAACACGACAAAAGTGTTTGTTTGCAAAAAATCACATGATCATCGTATTTTTCGATTTCGAATTTGGACAAAAAGCCAAGACACTGAATTTACAAAAAGTAGACATTTTGATGTAAAAGCTTCGGCAATATCTCATCTCATGGGCGCCCTTAGTATCAACAAAGCTATTTTATATAAAGCATTTCGATTTCATGCCCAACGAAAGACATATATCATGATTTATAGAAAAAAAATCTTCACCTTTATTTGCCATAACCACTATTAATAGATATACTGTTTTCTAAAACTTAAAAAACTTTTGTGACAGAATATGTTCCTTCCATATACAACGCAATTACTGGTCACTGTGCGTCACGTTGTAGTATAGGTACGATGGACTGTGGGCTGTTGTGTGTGCGGTAAAATGGTTAACATGGGCGTCCCCCCATGTCCCCCTTCCCACATTTGTAGTTCAAAGGTTGTTTGCGGTATTAAATGGATCCCGATACAAAGGATAAATAGCGTCCACACAATGGTATGATAAAAACAATTTCAATACGCTATTTAGTTATTCCAAAGCTTTAAAAATCAGAAGATTTCATTTATTTGTTTATGTCTGAAATATTGTTCAGTAAATTTCTTCTCGCTTACATTAGAAATCAAACAAAGACCTGTCGTCAAAGAAAGAATGCATGAGATTGCAATATCCGCAAGTCTATATGTGCCAAATATCAAAGCATTGTATAAAGAAAAATGTAACACAAAATTGATAAAAACATCACCGGTATTAGTACTTACAAGGAAGCGGGGAAATTGAGATCTAAAACAATATTTCTGGGCACTTTTTCTGCAGATAATCGCCGATATTACGTCCTTCCGTGTATAAAATAAGTGGTTTACTCTTTTAGGGCAAGGTATCGCTAATAGAGATTGCCGAACACATGTGCTTTACTAACTACACTGTCCAAATGTCTGAGTGAAACAGTTGACATCCACATTGGGTTTTCAACTAAAAACATCAGTTATTAATGAAATACAACAGAATAAGACGTAGACAATGTTGGCTGTCATTCAAGTTTTCATGCCGAAACATGACTGACAATCTAGTCGTTATCCTTTGGCTAAAAAAGGTTGGGATCAAGCCTATACTTGGGCCCCTGGACATTAGGTGCCCTGGATCAATGAACCAGCCAAACCGCCAATTGCTTCGCATCTGCCCATTTCCTTTCCCACTTTGCAAACCTATTTGAGACGTCTTTGAAAATCGAATATAAATAATAAGTATGAATGATCAATCTTGAATTACGTTCATAAGTCACCGTTGATGAGCTGTTTGCCTGTTCGTATACACATGGAAGTAATAGTTAAACATACTGTGTTACATAATTACGAAATGTGTCCATTGAATTCTTCGCATACAAGTGGTGCCGGAATGCTTAACGAAAGGCAATGCTTTTGTAATATATCAATTGCTAACCTATAGGCGTATTTCTTCTATCATTCTTTCCCTTCCACGTAGTTGCCAGTTGGAGAAATCATCCGTGTATACAAAGATGATACTGGTATTTCATAGAAGCTATTGTCTATTAACTTATCAAAAATCTGTCGAATAAAAAAACACAGATGGAAAATATGTTATATCTACTTTGTAGCAGACATTGTCTTCTTATATTTTCTAATGTGTTTGATAATGTCACATTGATATATCACCGTAATATTATAAGTACGAACATTTCTGCCATGCAGACAAGATAAAATGAGCAAGGATGTCAAGTATAGTTTCCTTAAATACTGTTAACTTTTTTAATCTGAAATAATTACCGTTTTAAAAGAATCCCTCAGATGGTGTATAGATGGTCGAAGGGACACGTTTTCACTCCAGCATTCTAATAAAAGCGTGTTTCTGTGGAACAATAACAAAGTCAACCTGACCTACAAATAAGGTGACGAAAGTATAGAGTATATCGGGACCATGATGTAAGAGGTGGTGGTTGGAGAAGGAGACCAGATTTCGATAAATCGTGTCCAATTTGAATGATGCTGAGCAGTTTAGGGAACCTTATAACCTCCCCATTAACTACTGCACTCTACTGCGGAGAGATATGACATTCTATCAGCTGTGGGTTTATTTCCTAAATTCGTTGATTAATGTAATTCGTCGACTAAAATTGTAGCAGTCAGTAAGTGATAACAGAAGTTTTAAGAATAATACAAAAAGGTGCTCAACCAGGCAGATGAAGGAATGGGTGAGATCCTGGAAATGCCACTATAGAATCGACATTTGAAACTAATAATCCCTATAACTCTACCTTAACTGCAGATATCTCTCCGGCCATGGCGTCTTTGGCATGGGAATGACATCCCCTGGCTTGTATTCCTCATTAATTGGGAAAGGTTTATTACCTGAAAAAGCAAACAAATACTGATATCATAACGTTATAGTAGTTGAACCTTTAATGTTAGTAAATTATTACTCTCATCTTACCTTTGTAAAAGGTGTTTGAAAATAAAACAAGCCTTTACAAAGGAAGCATACACTTACTTTTTTTCTTATTTACTTAAACATAACTTTGTTGATTTGTGCAGATAGCAGTGGTCCTAACTATCCTAGTTACAACATACTTTCTGGTATCAAGACAGCGAATCGAGTCGGACCAGACACTGCGAGCTCTCTTTAGTCTTTAGTATATTTTACTTTTATCAATCTTCTGAACCTCTGAATTAACTTGTGGGTTTGGAAAAGTTACCGTCGCCGGATTAAAAGCCAAATAAATGATAAACTGAAGTCGAACTGGTATCAAATTCGTGGATATTCATTTTTTAGTCGTGAGTACCTCAACGATTATTTACTACTCCTATATATAGCGTGACAGTATATATACATTTGCAGCGCAAATATGTATTTGGACAACATCGCTATATTGTATAGCATTGGTATATAGTTTCACATTGTAGCATTTTGGTGTTACGGCAAAGTAAGGTATACGCGAAGAAGCCGATTTTACTTCTTTTTGCTCGCCTACTTTTTGATCGATATAATATGTACAAATTGTGTGTATTTTTATGATAGTTTTATTTGATTGCTTTTCACCAGCTGAAATAATTTCCCATATAACAACAGCTGTTGACCAGACATCACTCTCTGCTGAATATTCATTGTGGTATAAAGCTTCTGGAGCGAACTGGTTCAACGTCACTGATTTCATCTACAAACAAAACAAGAAGTTAGGACAGTTGTGAAAAAGAGGAAAGAAAAGAATGTTAAAGGAAGAAACAGTGAGATGAGAACAGCTATTCTTTCAAGGCATTGCATTACACCGGAATCATAAACATAAACAATTTTAAATCAATGAAGAGTGGAAGATTTCCAACAAAAACTGGATTCTCAGTGCGTTCGTAGCAATAGTATACATTATTTGTATATGTTCGTCAACAAACGGGTACATTTTAATTCCTTCTTTTTGTTTTTAATTTTCAGCAAAGGAGCAGTTTAAATGATATAAGGAACGCATACAATTATTTAAAGTGGTACTTTGATTATACAAACGAGAAGCCATGAAAACAAGGATCTTTGAGTTTATCCCCAAACTTTAAGGGCATGTGCCCCATGTACGCCTCGCCCATCGTCCCATTTCATATTTCCTATCAGGCTACTTCCTTTACTTGAAACATATTTCCTTAGCTAAACATTATGTTAGGAGATGTTATAAACAATCGACTCATTTCGTCTGCATAATGAGACGCACTTAGCACCAGCAGCACAATTAAGGGAAATACTTTCAAATATTTGCATTTAGACGATTTTCACGATTTGTATGCACTGAAAAAAAGAAATATCAACAAAAACAAGGAATTACACATATAACAACAGGTTTACCTCTGATTTCTTGAGGGCGCAAATCGTTGGTGCATCCTCAGCAAGACAGAAGTCATACAACTTACATTGTCCCTGTTTGGTGTATAAAATCTTCTTCGTTGAGAAACAAGGATGAAGAAACTGTGGCCGAATGGAATAATTTATACATTTTTATGACTGCCAATAATGACATAAATCGTCGGGTGTTTTTACCAGCAATATCGAGGAAACATAAAATGATACGATGGCCTAGCAGGAGGAGATAAAATACTACATTATGGGAAAAATGCAAAATATTGGATCAAGATGTGAAGAGTATAAAGTCGACGATAGTTTTACAGCGATAAAATTTAGACTGATACTAAATTAGTAACTAAAGATCATTAGAGATCATGACACCGGTTGCTATATCGTAAACAACTAATAGTTTATGTTTACTGTGTTGTATTAGCTGGGGGAGGTCACATCATAGATATATAGTATATATAGTATACAACAATTCATTGTAATTCGAACCATGGGTCTTTAACAAAAGAAATGTCAACTAATTTTATAAACTAAATGAGCGACGGAGTATTGAACTGACTTCGAAATTCGAACCGGGTAAATAAATGTTCGAAAGGAACGGGATTTGAGCCAGGGGCCTCGGAGGTATGAGCCCTTTGCTCTGCCAAATCAACAACTACGTTCAATTAATGTAATCGTAACAAACATTCCCGCAAGGTTAGACACAATTTAATCACAAGGCAAGATCTAAAACTTATAAAGAGACACACACATTCAGCAGCTACATATCCGTCTATATACGGAGCTAAGATTGATTAATGAGTTTGCAGCGAAACCAAACCAGTATTAAACTCAATATTTTGTCAGTCACGGACGTAACTCACCCCGTAGGATTTAATAACTTCCATTCCTTCAAGCACTCCTGACAAATGTTTCATAACATCTCGCACTGACGCCACGCTCCTCCCACTTCCCTGTCGTGAGGTTGGGTCAAAGTTCAAGTAATTATCTAACGTTTTACACGCAAGATGCTCAGTTATCATATTTATTTGATCTACAAAGAAGAGATAGTTACATTAGAAGTTAATTCGCATTATACAATTAGATCTTGTGGAGTTACCAAGAGTAACATGTTGCATGTGTAGATGTTTCATATGACAAGCCAACAAATTGCACCCTCATTTTCTTTAGTTATATTACGAAAATGAGAAGACACTATCCTTTTCCTCATATTATGTCCCTCTCCATATTTCTCATGCCACCATCATTGACCTCGGGTCACGGTGCTGTAACCCCGCGCCCTGTCACCAGCCCTGCATCAGGCCTGATGATTGCTTTCCCGGCATGCAAGAAGCATTACATGTTTCTCTTCTTCACACATCTCTGAATATTAAGATCGGGCGCAGAAAAGAAAGCAAAAACTGAAATGGAAAGAATAAACACTCACTATTTACGATCCCAATTCCTTCCATTTTCGTGACATGATTCGTCACCGGTAGGTCTAAAGACGTTTTCACAAATTTATCCCAGTGGATGCCTCTATGTTTAACAACTCTATCTACGGATACGAGGAAGAAAGTGAAAATATTGGTAATGTGCCTTAGTTTAGGTGAACCTGAGTAAAATCTTTTCGAACTTATATAACATGACTGAAGATATTTCAGACAATGTAACATATTATAGGTGACAACTGTGAAGATCTGTGACTCATTTCAATATTTGTTGTCATAACATCTTTTTTAATATCTGCATATTTTATTGCTCGTGTAGTATTTTTTACGGAAGCATGTCATAGAAAATCAGTTGAATAAAACTTGCCTGAGCCCTGTGTTTTTTTTGGGGGGGGGGGGGTGGGTCACTGGTATATGTTGTTGCCAAGAAGCATGCCCCAACCGTGCAGTGTAATACTTCTTGGAATTGAAATGTAACTAATTATAACATATCTTACCAGCCGGGTCCTAATCATCTTTGTGTAGGATACAAATCTAAAATCTATACATCTAGTTATTGATATCAGCTAAATCGATTATGTATCAGTTTACCATCAGAGAGGGTTGTTAGGACTACACATATGGTGACCCCAAGAGAGACAGGTATTGTCCCCATCCACCTCGTGTAAAGTTTCCCGGTCTTCATCTTTAATATAAGACAAATATCGTCTTCGTTAAATAATCGATTACTTCCCGGAGTGTCTGTTGTCACTGTAGAGTAGTCTACAAGAAAGGCAAACAGGCACATGGTCATCTTCTCTTGTAGAATAAATGTAACAACATTTCAAAATTCCTAGAATGAAATATTTGAACATCATACATGTTTAATAAGTGACATTGCAATAATCTTATATGACTTAATGCCACCAATAGCATTGATACCCACACATATTGTCAGTAATCACTTAATATGACACATCACGTAAGTTGAACATGCCAGTTTATTTAATAAATTTAGGTAACATCGAGAACGATCCTTTGAACTTTAGTTCTTAATCGTTGAATTCCAAAGTCTTTGTCAATAATTTACCTATGTATTTATGATTCCATATCAAAAGTATAAAATCAAGATATTAAATACATAATCAGACCTCACTACTCTGACTACACGAATATCTTTCAGCTTTGAATATGTTAGTTTTTATTTTTCGTTTTTTCCTCACAATTGTTCTTCGGCGAGAAAACCTTGAAAATGTTTATTTTAACATCTCTATCTCAGTTCCTCACATGGTGTCCTCGAGAATGAGCTTTACACATTCAAACTCAAAATACGTTATATTTGTGTTTTAATATAAGTTCGTTTAAAATTGTGTCATATATCCCATATGAAACTTTTGTACAATATGACTTTGGCCACTTGAAGTTAATTGTACGTTAATGAATAATTTTCATAAACCTACATGTCTCGATTTCTCTTTCATGATGTGAAGTATTAATCGCATCTGGCAAGTTGGGAAGAACTGACCTTTGAGGAAAATCATAAAGAAAATAAGAATATGATTCACCTGAGAGGAAAACAATACAAAACAAATGTCATATATAATGTGAGTGTCTTTACAATCGGAAAACTATCCATATTCCGGACTGAAACTCTCAGTTTGGGGAAAGCTCGAACTGTATAATGAGGCAATGGAGGTCTTGAATTTTTGAAATTGTATCACCAAATTAATGAAGTCCACTTCGTTATGTCTCCCTGAGACTCCCTCCCTACAAAGGGTGCCTTGATGAAGTAGAGACTTGCCTAGATTAACTTAGTAAAGTAAAGTATTGAATATCAAAGGCTTTACCTCTGTGTTTGCTGACGTGTTACGGGTATATTCTCTTCATCTGTGAAAGAACATGAAAATTACAGAGCGATTATAGTTTTGGGGTAAACACTTCATTTCGTGTTGCACCGACTCCATTCCTCCCGTACTCCTTCCGCTTCGAAATTAGATTATGTAATTACGAACACAAAGTAAAGGTATACATAGTAATATATCATGCAGTTAGGGTTATATAGTTATCTTTTTTTTTTATAGAAAATGCAGTAAATATTTCATTTTCGCGCGCTGACCTTACCTATTTTAATTGGATCAAAGATGTTATGTCCAATGCATGGAAACCGAAAAGGTGTTTGGTATGATTTACTCTATCAATTTTATGAATAGCAATCAATGTGCTTTTTAATCACAGCAGGTTGCGTTACAAAAAAATGTGTCCATGAACACATACACATGAGATCAAATATAAGTCTTGCTGGCTTGTTGTTAGAACAACAAAAGCTTAGCCTAAGTTCAGACTTACAAATCTACAGAAAACAACAGTTTGGAGTTAGAAATATAAGATGTTTACAATATTTATGAAGATGTAGTGTTTACTATCAGTCTATAACTCATCCATCCTACAGGATGAAATATCATACACTCACTTCGGCCATTTTGTGTTTCTGTCCTGTTTACTGTACGCAGATCTCTGGTTCTTTCCCTGTTACCTCGGGCCTCACAATGTAGCTGTCTTCCACACGCTTTAGCAATGACCAGTAAGAGCACAATCAGCATGACAATGAATGTCAAAATAGGTACAAGTAACTTAAAGATGACTCCACTTCCAGAATTTTCGACATAGGCCGTAATATTCGTGGTCAAGTTTCTACCACGATAAGATACAAAGCAGGCTAATGTTATTAGGGTATCTTTAGTAAAATTACTAACATCTATTTCTAAGTAAATATAATCTGAATCATTTGAACTGGAGTACGAAATATGTTTTGGAATGTCTACTATGTTCCATTGTTTGTAAGCAACATCAACATTACACTTACAAGAAAAAATAATCTTCTTTCCTTCTTTAAATGACACATTCGATGTACTCGTAATGATAGTTAATTCATCCACAAATTGTATTGGACCAAATGAACAATTAGCACTGTAATTAACCATTCCTGGAGAAGATTGTACAACGTAACAATAAAACATACTGTTGTTCCATTTACTATCGAGTTTAGCATTCAATTCAACAGATCGATGAGTTTTATTCTCTCCAAGAGTAACGGACGAACTGTTTATTAATGTGTGAGTGTTTTGTAAGGAGAGGTTTATACTCGGATTTCCTTCTTCTGAGATACAGGTTATATCAAAAGGCTCACCAATTTGATCAGTGAAATATATTGGATAAGTAGAGCTGGATGTGCACTGTGGATGTTCACGTCTTGGACTGTATAGCACTATCAATGTAAGCTCCTGTGCATCGTACGTAATATGGTCCACGCATCGAAATGAGAAACCGTTAAATTCTCTGGTGACATCTCTAATAGTTAAGTCATTAAAAAGGTATGATCCATTCTTCGTGGAGTTGAAAATATAACTGCCAGTGTTATTCCCAAGCAGCGATGAATTCATCACAATCTTTGCATTACTGTAGTTCTTAAGTGTCTCTATTCGGAATATTGTGACACTACCATTACTTATACAGCGTAAGGTCACTGTTTGTCCCTCTGATCGGATTATATGTTCCTTCCATACTTTATCAAACACAATAGTTTCCTCTCCGAAGCAAAGCATAACTAAGTTTGCTAAATTGACAAGGAAAAACAGTATTCGAATTGGACTGACAGCAATGGTTCCAAACAAATACATGTTTCCTTTCCTCTCCATAACTAAACAGCTCGTGTAATGTCAGCAGATGATTACTGGATCAAAATGATTCTTACCATGTCAGATAGTGACTCGTATAGTCAATTTCTACAGCAAAACGAATAATCTCTTCATTGAAAAGTTAAATACAGATACCGCAAGTGCCAGATATTGACTGATGATTTCTTCGAGCCTCTCAACACACGGTGACGGGTTTGTTGTGCCTTGATTTATGACGTCATAGTTTCGAAGGTGAAAGGTCATTAAATGGAAACATGTTTCAGAAATGCCGTGAGTATGGAACGCCATGTTAACATTTATTCAATGATTACAGATATCTTCAATTTAATTCGAGATATCTGGAATTAATTTCAGATATCTGGAATTGAATTGAAGAAATCTTTAATTATTTCAGATATCTTTAATAAAATTTGAGATCTCAGAATTTGCTTTTTCGATATCTTTAATTTTGTTTAAGATATCTCAAATTGATTTTAAGATATCAAGAAACAAAATTAAAAAAGATGTCAAGATTGGGAAACAGTATTTAAGATATCACGAATTGAATTCGAGTTATCCAAAATTGTCTTGACGAATTCAAATTCTGGATATCTCGAAATCGAATTCTTGATTTCTCTAATTTAATTTTGGATATCTCTATTTCGAACTCTTGATATCTCTAATTCAATTTCAGATATCTCTAATTGTATTACCGATATCTCTTATTCAATTTTAATATCTCAAAATCGAATACTTGATATCTCAAATTCAATTTCTGATACCTCCAAGATGTTGTAATTATTGATATCTGGAAATGAATTCGAGATATCTGGCTATGAATTCGAGGTATCTGAAACTGAATAAGAGATATCCGAAAATGAATTAGAGATATCTGTAATCTGAATTAATGTTAAAATGGCGTTCCATACGTGCGTGCCAGAATGACAAAATAAGCCGAATTATCCCTCCCGTGTCATTAAAGGCGCCGCTGCATGAATTGGATATCCCATTCACCCACAAGGTGAGGGGGAAGGGGAGTTCACAATGCGGGGAAGAAGCAACTCCACCTCGAGGCTTAAGCGACGGGTGTGAGAAGAAAATTGTGGTTTTCAGGAACCTAAAACGTTGTTGAGGAAGTTTTGACGTTTTATCTCAAAACTTCAACGCTTTTTCTAAGAATTCCGTTTTTATCTCAACTATAAGGAAAACTGGTTAATGATTGGATGGTTACACGATGACTGCAACGGAGAAGCCACTAATAGGAGGATCCTGGAGAATACATTAGTAATAACTACTAAATATTAATCTGGCTGCGCCTACTTTTGTAACATCTTTATCTGTTTATGCGTTGTCCGTCTATATACCGCAATACCTATGGTTAGCACAGCTGGAAGAGATGAATGCCTGACCCTGGCCCTAATACCTATATACCTTAGCTAATCTTACCGAGCACGTTATAGGACCATATTTATGGTTACGGTGTGGGAAGGAAGGGTGAGTGGGGGAAGGTGAGGAAAAGATCAAATGAATATAGTTCTTAGTGTCATGTATACTTGGACTCGGTGTATAGTCTCGGTTTCGGCCATGTTTAATTGGACTCAGACTGGCTATAGACTCGGATCTTCTGGACTTGACTGCAGCCCTATTGGTAAAGATCTGTATAGTAAAGTATACACGGTAGGATATGCTCGGTTACACGACATTTTGGACAATATCTGTGCAATTTAAAATCAATAATATGTGATTTTGATTATAGTTAACATTTCTTGGATTACAATGCATATACAGGAAGTATCACGTATACAAACGCACCTGATGTTACTGTGGCAGTATCAGAATGATCACCCAAATCGCTACCTGAATGTCGAAAATCTTTCAGTTTCGTTTGATTCTCATTTACATTTTATAACACCGTTCAAAGAAAGAAAAAAAAAGAAACAAAACTCTAGTCAGTTTACCAAGTAAAGTACGTTAACGTACACTGCAATATGACCCATGTACTTCCGTGTATTACTTGTTTGAGAGTATTTCCTCACTATAACTCATAATTTTATAATCCACTGACAGAAAGAACAATAACACAAAGAAATAATCTCACACCAAGCACAAGTGCTTCACAAACACTTGTTCTTCATGAGTATGAACTGTGAGGGGAAAGTGACTTTCGAGAGGTGAGTTTGAGTGTGTTGGAAGTAGGCTACGTGATTATTAAGGTTGTCCATTACCAAATATTCAATCAACTTATTAATTAGAATAGAATGATACATCACAAATGTAGTATAACTTTGAAGAAGATAAATTCTGATCGGAGTGTCTTTTCCGAGCTTCATCATTGGCCACCAACCCACACAGTTAAAAGAATATAGTCCAGGTCAAAATCTAAGCATTCTGGTGAAATTTGCATTCAATTCCTATGTACCGTTTTTGAGATATTGACAGTTGAAGGTATCTGATATTCTACCAACTGTGAACTTGAAGCAAACAGGTGTGATGTCATAGTTGCACACTGAAAATAATGTTTTGATTTTCAGTCTATTGATTTGACCTTGGATTGGATATAGGTTACTAGTTTATCTAAAGGAGATGTCTAGTTTATAAAATACCAATACCTATGTTACATTCCACCCGATACACACAGAGAACACAGTTACTACTGTAAATATTTGTATAATATTTCTCCCGTAATCAAACCATTTCCTGTATTAATTGCAGGAGAGCCTACAAGTTGTACTGCATTTTAAGCAGGGAATGTGTTCTGCACTTTAAACCAATACGTTGAAGATCGCTTTTGGAATCTTTATATGAAGGTTTCTTCTCGTTCAAATGATTAAGAGTTGCTTTATATATATAGCATTCCCCAATTATGACGAATACCATTTGTTACTATAACTTAACATTTAAAAAAGATAACAATACCAGTGAAATGCTTAGGATATAGATATCAAGACATTGAATGAGGAAACAATTCTCATTGAAACAGTATATGTATTCAAATCTTGGAAACTTTTCAGGACAGAATACCTCATTTTAATAATATTGTTACTGATATATACTTCCTTCACTGTATAAAACTGTACAGTTCATCCATATTGTATTGCTTAACCCATTTCACTATAGTTAAACAACCCTACCCCACAGCAACAGCCCCCTTTTTTGCTGTTCCTCATGTTTTCCTCAAGTTTTTGGTGCCAGTGAAATTGTATTTGCTTAATAAGTCTCAGAATACATTCTGTGACCTTTATTTATTTATTTATTTAAAAATCAACGGTGCCAATTTTAAACCACCCCATCCAAATCCTATTTGGATGCAGGAGATGCTTGCTGGAGACCTATAGTCAGGTGTACTAGCTGCATCAAAGTTTATCATTGTATATTCAGGCTTTTCCTTAGCGCATATAGTCGCTCATCACCTAAGACACCTGCTTTGTAATTTAAAAACAAATGAGTTGAAAGTATTTTTCCCATTTCTATAGAGTGGACAGTTGTTTCAGTTTTGTCTTGGAGAACACGACAAAAGTGTTTGTTTGCAAAAAATCACATGATCATCGTATTTTTCGATTTCGAATTTGGACAAAAAGCCAAGACACTGAATTTACAAAAAGGAGACATTTTGATGTAAAAGCTTCGGCAATATCTCATCTCATGGGCGCCCTTAGTATCAACAAAGCTATTTTATATAAAGCATTTCGATTTCATGCCCAACGAAAGACATATATCATGATTTATAGAAAAAAAATCTTCACCTTTATCTGCCAAAACCACTATTAATAGATATACTGTTTTCTTAAACTTAAAATACTTTTGTGACAGAATATGTTCCTTCCATATACAACGCAATTACTGGTCACTGTGCGTCACGTTGTAGTATAGGTACGATGGACTGTGGGCTGTTGTGTGTGCGGTAAAATGGTTAACATGGGCGTCCCCCCATGTCCCCCTTCCCACATTTGTAGTTCAAAGGTTGTTTGCGGTATTAAATGGATCCCGATACAAAGGATAAATAGCGTCCACACAATGGTATAATAAAAACAATTTCAATACGCTATTTAGTTAATCCAAAGCTTTAAAAATCAGAAGATTTCATTTATTTGTTTATGTCTTAAATATTGTTCAGTAAATTTCTTCCCGCCTAAATTAGAAATTAAACAAAGTCCTGTCGTCAACAAAGGATTCGTGAAATTGCAGTTTCCGCTAGTCTATATGTGCCAAATATCAAAGCATTGTATAAACAAAAAATGTAACACAAACTTTATCAAAATTTCACCGGTATTAGCACTTACAAGGACACTGGGGAATCGAGATCTAAAAGAAATATTTCGGGCGATTTTTCTGCAGAATATCGCCGATATTACGTCCTTCCAGAATGAAATAAGTGGTTTACTGTTTTAGTGCAAGGTATCGCCCAGACAGATTGCTGCCGAACATATGTGTTTTACTAACTGCACTGTCCAAATGTCTGAGTGCAAGCAGTTGACACCCACATAGTGGAAGTTGTCAACTAAAAACATCAGTTATCAATGAAATACAACAGAATAAGACGTAGACAATGTTGGCTGTCATTCATGTTTTCATGCAGAAACATGACTGGCATGCGGTCGTTATCCTTTGGCACAAAAGCCTATATATGGAGCCCCTGGACATTAGGGACCCTGGTTCAATGAACCAGGCAATCCACCAATTGCTTCGATTCTGCCAACTTTCTTTCTCACTTTGCAAAGCTTCTTGGGACGTCTTGAAAATCGAATATAAACGTAAATAATAAGTATGAATGATGAATCTTGAATTACGTTCATAAGTCACTGTTGTTGAGCTGTTTGCCTGTTCGTATACATATGGAAGTAATATTTAAACATACCAGGCGCGTATCCAGGATTTTCTAACCCGGGGGGCGCGAATTACTATCTAAGCGGAGCGCC
>KN883582.1:0-15371 GCA_000934455.1 Apostichopus parvimensis | reverse complement strand
GGGGGGGTATACTTGCTTGTGCCTCTTACGTTTGAACAGACTAAGTAGTATTCGTTTTCTACCGTTAACAAGACTAAGATTACCACATTTCATTTTGATATTACTTAAAAACTTACAAAGTTATCATTAAAATACTATATTTTACGCTATATATACGATATCTACCGACTGATGTAGAGAGAATCAGTAGACTACAGAGGTAACACACAAATTCTCCATAATTGGAAACTCCCTTTCGGCCCCCTTCCCCTCCCCCGCATCCCTCTTACTTAAATTACAAAGAGGCCAGCAATGAACCCAAACCCTCTTAAAGTTCGAACCACTTATTAGAATGAATCGTAATGTGCTCACGTAGGCCTATGTATCTTTTGAATTCCATCGTCTGTATTCTTGTTCTATTATTCGTTGTTGTTTTATAATGTTAAGACTGAGTTGATATAGTGATTAAATTGGCCTATTTAGATTTAAGTAATGCACACATATATGCGATTTGTTGACAACCCAAATATTGAATTAACTAATTGGAAGCTGTTTAGGCTTATTTGTGAATTTTTACAACCTTCTATTTTGATTTTGATTTCAAATTAAATGCCTGGTTTTTGTTTTGACAGTTGCTTGAATTAGAAATATAGGCCTATGATTTAATACTTCTGACAAGATACAGTGATAGTTTCAGTTCCAACCATCCGGATATTTACATCATAGGACCATAAATTGTCAAAAAACTGTCAACTGTTTTACGCTTCGCCAGATATCCATATTTTGACAATTTGGCATTCTGAAAGTTTTATTGAAATTGATACCTATGCAGCGGAGCTTCATCTGAATGTTCGGAAAATGTTAGCGGCATCACAATCCAGTGGCATGCACAGGATTTCCAAGGTGTGTGTGTAAGGGGGGGGGGGGGGATACAAAATTCCCCCGACTGATTAAAGTAGGAGCTGAATTTTGTGAAACGACAGGGGCGAATGAAGGATTTTATTTCGGTGGGCTGCACTGGGGTTAATGAAGCATATGTAGGTGATCTAGGGGTCCTCCAGAAATTACAAATTTTACACTGGAAATAGCACAGTCTGAGGCATGTTCAGATTATAACTTAAATAGGTCTACATAAGTAGCTCTAAACGCAAAATAGTGCCGATTATACATAATAATAAACTCACTGACTGATTAAGTTAGGGATCTTAATCTGTATGGGAGGACCAAAGGCGAATGAATGAGTTTAATACGGAGGGAGCTGCGCGCCCTGCGGTCCTTCAAGACGTCTCCTATGCAGGGGGTTTGGGAATCCTTCCCTAGAATATAAAAATAAAACATGATCGTCGAATGGTCCATTCCGTTGCAAATTTAGACGATGATTTAGGTCAATATGATCATAGAAGTAGCAGGCTAAACGCAAGGTTTTGCTGATATTACTAATGTAGTAATTTCAGACAGTAGTTTCAGTTTTGTCTTGGAGAACACGACAAAAGTGTTTGTTTGCAAAAAATCACATGATCATCGTATTTTTCGATTTCGAATTTTGACAAAAAGCCAAGACACTGAATTTACAAAAAGTAGACATTTTGATGTAAAAGCTTCGGCAATATCTCATCTCATGGGCGCCCTTAGTATCAACAAAGCTATATTTTATATAAAGCATTTCGATTTCATGCCCAACGAAAGACATATTCACCTTTATTTGCCATAACCGCTATTAAGAGATATACTGTTTTCTTAAACTTAAAATACTTTCGTGACAGAATCCGTTCCTTTCCATAAACAACGCAATTACTGGTCACTGCAGCGTCACGTTGTAGTGTAGGTACGATGGACTAGTGTTTTTTGTGCGGTAAAATGGTTAACATGGGCGTCAATTCGAGCGAGGGAGGCATGCCCCCCTTCCAACAGCTGTAGTTCGAAGGTTGTTTGCGGTATTAAATAGATCCCGATACAAAGGATAAATAGCGTCCACACAATGGTATAATAATAATAATTTCAATACGCTACTTAGTTAATCCAAAGGTTTAAAAATCAGAAGATTTAATTTATTTGTTTATGTTTCAAATATTGTTCAGTAAATTTATTCCCGCCTAAATTAGAAATCAAACAAAGTCCTGTCGTCAACAGAGAATGCCTGAGATTGCAATATCTGCAAGTCTATATGTGCCAGATATAAAAGCATTTTATATAAAAAATATGTTACACAACATTGATAAAAACATCACCGGTATTAGCACTTACAAGGAATCGGGGAAGTCGAGATGTAAAAGAAATATTTCGGGCGATTTTTCTGCAGATTATCGCCGATATTACATCCTTCCGGCATGAAATAAGTGGTTTACTCTTTTAGGGCAAGGTATCGCCCAGAGAGATTGCCGAACATATGTGCCTCAATAACTGCACTGTCCAAATGTCTGAGTGAAACAGTTGACACCCACAGTGGAAGTTGTCAACTAAAAACATCAGTTATTAATGAAATACAACAGAATAAGACATAGACAATGTTGGCTCTCATTCAAGTTTTCATGCAGAAACATGACTGGCCTTCGGTCGTTATTCTTTGGCACAAAAGGCTGGGATCAAGCCTATATATGGGGCCTCCTGGACATTAGGCGCCCTGGTTCAATGAACCAGCCAAACCGCCAATTGCTTCGATTCTGCAAACTTTTTTTCCCACTTTGCAAAGCTTTTTGGGACGTCTTTGAAAATCGAATATGAACAATAAGTATGAATGATGAATCTTGAATTACGTTCATAGTCACCGTTGTTGAGCTGTTTGCGTGTTCGTATACACATGGAAGTAATAGTTAAACATACTGTGTTACATAGTTACGATATGCGTCCATTTAATTCTTCGCATACAAGACGTGCCGGAATGCTTAACGAAAGGCAATGCTTTTGTAATATATCAATTGCTAACTTGTGACGTATTTCTTCTATCATTCTTTCCCTTCCAAGTATTCGCCAGTTGAAGAAATCATCCGTGTATACAAAGATGATACTGGTATCTCATAGAAGCTATTGTCTATTAACTTATCAAAAATCTGTTGAGGAAAAAAAACAGACGGAAAATATGTTATATCTACTTTGTAGCAGACATTGTCTTCTTTATATTTTCTAATGTGTTTGATAACGTCAACTTGATACATCACCGTGATAGTTTAAGTACGAACATTTCTGCCATGCAGACAGGATAAAACGAGAAAGGATGTAAAGTAGTTTCCCTAAATACTGTTTACTGTTTTAATCTGAAATAATTACCGTTTTAAAAGAATCCCTCAGATGGTGTATAGATGGTCGAAGGGAAATGTTTTCACTCCAGCATTCAAATAAAAGCGTGTTTCTGTGGAACAATAACAAAGTCATTCGAAAGTCGAAGAAGTCATTCTACATTATGTCTAACGTGATCCCTGTGGGTTCATTTCCTAAATTCGTTGATTAATGTTCATGTAATTCGTCGACTTAAATTATAGCAACCAGTAAGTGATAACAGAAGTTTTAAAAATGATACAAAGAGGTGCAAATCCAGACATATGAAGTAATGGTTTAGTTCCTAGAAATTGCCAGTATAGAACCGACATTTGATACTAATAATCCCTATAACGATACCTTAACTGCAGATATCTCTCCGGCCATGGCGTCTTTGGCATGGGAATGACATCCCCTGGCTTGTATTCCTCATTAATTGGGAAAGGTTTATTACCTGAAAAAGCAAATAACAAATACTGATATCATAACGTTATTGTAGTTGGACCTTTAATGTTTCTAAACTATTACTCTCACCTTACCTTTGGAAAATGTGTTGGCTTTAAGGAAATTGTTCCCCGGGTGTAAACTTAACACACTTCTATGACTATCAGACTATCAAATATATTACACAGAATTGAGAAGCCTATAGCCAATCAAAGATACACTTTAGTAGTAATGTAAAGTTAAATTACACTAAATCTGTAAACAAAATTATGTAGGCTAGGGATTAGCGTATGCATCAATGAGTGTTCTATTTGCTCAACATGGTCGCTAACGACAACAACGAAAGCATTCAATAACTTCGGGTTTCTTAATTACTTAAACATTATAACTTCGTTTATTTGTGAAGATAGCAGTGGTCCTAACTATCCTAGTTACAACATACTTTCTGGTATCAAGACAGCGAATCGATTCGTGCCAAACACAGCAAACTCTCTTTTGTATATTTTACTTAATCAATATTCTTAACCTCTGAATTAACTTATGGGTTTGGAAGGTTACCGTCGCTGCATCAAAAGCCAAATGAATGATAAACTGAAGTAGAACTGGTATCAAATTTGTGGATCTTCAATTTTAGTCGTGAGTACCTCCACGATTAACTTGAGTACAACTCCTATTAATAGCCTGGTAGTATACATTTGCAGCGTTAATATGTAACTGTACAACATCGCTATATTGTATAGCATCGATATACTTCCACATTTTAACATCTGGTGTTACGGCAAAGTAAGGTATACGCGAAGAAGCTGATTTTACTTCTTTATGCTCGCCACTATTTGATCGATATAATATTTACAAAGCGTGTGTATTTTTATTTTCATGATAGTTTTATTTGATTGCTTTTTACCAGCTGAAATAATTTCCCATATAACAACAGCTGTTGACCAGACATCACTCTCTGTTGAATATTCATTGTGGTAGAAAGATTCTGGAGCGAATTGGTTCAACGTCACTGATTTCATCTACAGACAAAGCAAGAAGCAAGAACAGGTGCAAAAAAGAAGGAGAAAGAAAAATATGTTAATGGAAGAAACAATGAGATGAGAACAGCTGTTCTTTCAAGGCATTGCATTACACCGGAATCATAAACCTAAACAATTTTAAGTCAATGAAAAGTAAAAGATTTCCAACCAAAAATAAATTCTCATTTCATTCTTAGCAATGCTATACATTATTTGTATAAGTTCGTCAACAAACGGATACATTTAAATTCTTTCTTTTTCTTTTTCTTTTCAGCATGAATAATTTCATATTTCCTTTCAGGCTACTTCCTTTACTTGAAACATATTTCCTTAGCCAAACCGTTATGTTAAGAGATGTTATACAGACTCGACTCATTTCGTCTGAATAATGAGAAGCACTTAGGACCAACAGAACAATGAAGGGAAACAACTGTAAACGTAGTTGCAAATACTTTCAAATATTTGCATTTAGACGATTGTCACTTTTATACACTGAAAAGAAGAAATATCAACAAAACAAGGAATTACACAGATAAAACAGGTTTACCTCTGATTTCTTGATGGCGCAAATCGTTGGTGCATCCTCGGCAAGACAGAAGTCATACAACTTACATTGTCCCTGTTTGGTGTATAAAATCTTCTTCGTTGAGAAACAAGGATGAAGAAACTGTGGCCGAATGGAATAATTTATAGGTTTCAAGACTGTCAATAATGACACAAATTGTCGTTTTTTTCCCCAGCAATATCGAGGAAACATAAATAAAATGATATGATGGCCCAGCGGGAAGAGATATAAATCAATACTGCATTTCAACGGAGCTTAAGGGGGAATAAATACAAAATCATAGATCGAGATGTGAAGAGTATAAAGTCGACGATTGTTTTACACCCATAAAATTTAGACTGATACTAATTTAGTAACTTAAGATCATTTAAGCTATTAAGAACAATAGAGATCACGACACCGGTTTCTATATCGTAAACAACTAATAGTTTAGTTTTTACTGTGTTGTATTAGCTGGGGGTGGTCAAATGATCACATCATGGATAGGTAGTAAACAATTTATCGTAACTCGGACCATGGGTCTTTAACAAAAGAAATGTCAACTAATTTTATAAATTAAATGAACGACGGAGAACTGACTTTTAAATTCAAACCGGCTAAATAAATTTTCGAACAGAACGGGATTTGAGCCAGGGACCTCAGAGGTACGAGCCCTTTGCTCTACCAAATCAGCAACTACATTCAAGCATTCCCGCAAGGTTAGACACAATTTAATCACAAGGCAAGATCTAAAACTCATAAAGAGACACATTCAGCATCTACACATCCGTTTGTATACGGAGCTAAGATTGATTACTGAGTTTGCAGCGAAACCAAACCAGCTCAACTCAATATTTTGTCAGTCACGGACGAAACTCACCCCGTAGGATTTAATAACTTCCATTCCTTCAAGTACTCCTGACAAATGTTTTATAACATCTCGCACTGACGTGACGCTCCTACCGCTTCCCTGTCGTGAGGTTGTGTCAAAGGTCAAGTAATTATCTAACGTTTTACACGCAAGATGCTCAGTTATCATATTTAATTGATCTACAAAGAAGAGATTGTTACATTAGATCAAGAGTAACATGTTGCATGTGTAGATGTTTTACATGGCAAGCAAATGCACCCACATTTTCATTACTTATTTTACGAAACTGAGTACATACTATCCTCTTCCCCATATTTTGGCCCTCTCCATATTTCCCGTGCCACCATTATTGACCTCAGGTCACGGTGCTGTAACCCCACGCCCTGACACCAGCCTTCATCAGGCCTGATGATCTCTTCCCGACATGCAAGAAGCATAACAGGTCTTCTTCTTCACACATCTCTGAATATAAAGATCAGGTGCAGAAAAAACTTACGGCGGCTGCAAATAAAAGCAAAAACTGAAATAGACAGAATAAGCACTCACTATATACGATCCCAATTCCTTCAATTTTCGTGACATGATCCGTCACAGGTAGGTCTAAAGACGTTTTCACAAATTTATCCCAGTGAATGCCTCTATGTTTAACAACTCTATCTACGAATACGAGGAAGAACGTGAAAACATTGGTTATATGCCTTAGTTTATAGGTGCACGTGAGTAAATTCTTTTCGAAACGATATACCATGACTGAACGATATTTCAGACAATGTAACATATTATAGGTGACAACTGTGAAGAGCTGTGACTCATATCCATATTTGTTGTCAAAAAATCTTGTTTAATATCTGCATATTTTATTGCTCGTGTAGTATTCTTCACGAAAGCATGTCATAGAAAATCAATTGAAATAAGACTTGCCTAGGCCCTATACTCTGGGGGGGGGGGGAGTGTGACTTGCAAAACTGGCTGTAAAAGAGAAAATTCTTATTCAACAATGCCCCAACCGCCTAGTGTAATCCTTCTTGGAATTGAAATGTTGCTAATTATAAAATATCGCTTATTATAAAATATCGCACCAGCCGGGTCCTAATCATCTTTGTGTAGGATACAATTCTAATTCTTTACCTCTAGTTATTGATATCAGATATCAGATCAATCGATCATGTATCAGTTTACCATCAGAGAGGGTTGTTAGGACTACACATTTGGTGACCCCAAGAGAGACAGGTATTGTCCCCATCCACCTCGTGTGAAGTGTCCCGGTCTTCATCTTTAATATAAGACAAATATCGTCTTCGTTAAATAACCGATTACTTCCCGGAGTGTCTGTTGTCACTGTAGAGTAGTCTACAAGAAAAGCAAACAGGCACACGGTCATCTTTTTTTGTAGAAAAAAACAATTCAATATTCCTAGAATGAAATATGTGAACGTCATGAATGTTTAATAGGTGACATTGCATCAATCTAATATGATTTATTGCCACCAATAGCATTGAAAACCACACAGATTGTCACTATTCACTTAATAGGACACATCACTTAAGTTGAACATGCCAGTTTATTTAGGTAACATCGAGAACGATCCTTTCAACGTTAGTTCTTAATCGCTGTAATTCCACAGTCTTTGTCAATAATTTACCTATGTATTTATGATTCCATGTCAATAGAAGTTCTTTTAAAAATGTGTCATATCCCATATGAAACTTTTTGTACAATATGACTTTGGCCACTTGAAGTTAATTGTACGTTAATGAATAATTATCATAAACCTACATGTCTCGATTTCTCTTTCATGATGTGAAGTATTAATCGCATCTGGCAAGTTGGGAAGAACTGACCTTGGAGGAAAATCATAAAGAAAACAGGAATATAATTAGCCTGGGATGAAAGCAATACAAAACAATTGTCATATTTAAATATACAATGTGAGTGTCTTCACAATCGGAAGAACTATCCATATTCTGGACTGAAACTCTCACTGTGAGGAAAGTTCAAACTGTATAATGAGGCAATGGAGGTCTTGAGTTTTAAGTTATATCACCAAATTAATTAAGTCCACTTCGTTATGTCTCCCTCTCTACAAAAGGTGCCTTGATGAAGTAGAGACTTGCCTAGTTTAACTTAGTAAACTAATCTATTGAAAATCGAAGGCTTTACCTCTGTATTTGCTGACGTGTTACGGGTATATTCTCTCCATCTGTGAAGGAATATGGAAATTTACAGAGCGATTATAGTTTTGAGGTAAACACTTCATTTCGTGCTGCACCGACTCTACTCCTTCCCCTACACCTTCCGCCTCGATATTACCTTCAGCAATTACGAACACAAAATATGGTTATACATAGTAATATATCATACATTTAAGGTAATATAGTTATCATTTTTTTTCTTTTATAGTAAATGCAGTAAATATTTCATTTCCGCGCGCTGACCTTACCTATTTTAATTGGATCAAAGATGTTATGTCCATTGCATGGAAACCGAAAAGGTGTTTGGTATGATTTTCTCCATCAATATTATAAGTAGCGATCAATGTGCTTATATATCACAGCAGGCTGCGTTAGAAGTATATTGTTTCCATGAATACATACACATGAGATCAAATATATATCCAACTTACTAGCTTGTTGTTGGCACAACACAGGCTTAGCTCAAGCCCAGACTTACAAACTTACAGAAACAACTGTTTGGAATTAGAAATATAAAATGTTTACAATATTTATAACGATGTATAGTGTTTGCTAAGGCTGTTCCTAATCCTACAGGATTAAACATCATACACTCACTTCGGCCATTTTGTGTTTCTGTCCTGTTTGCTGTACGCAGATCTCTGGTTCTTTCTCTGTAACTTCGGGCCTCACAATGTAGTTGTCTTCCACACGTTTTAGCAATGACCAGTAAGAGCACAATCACAAAGACAATGACTGCCAAAATAGGCAACTTAAAGATGACTTCACTTCCAGAATTTTCGACATAGGCCGTTATATTCGTGGTCAAGTTTCTACCACGATAAGATACAAAGCAGGCTAATGTTATTCGGCTATCTTTTGTCAAATTACTAACATCTATTTCTAAGTAAATATAATCTGAATCATTTGAACTGGAGTACGAAACATGTTTCGGAATGTCTACTATGTTCCATTGTTTGTAAGCAGCATCAACATTACTCTTACAAGAAAATATAATCTTCTTTCCTTCTTTAAATGACACATTCGATGTATTCGTAATGATAGTTAATTCGTCCACAAATTTTATTGGACCAAATGAGCAATTAGCACTGTAATTAACCATTCCTGGAAAATATTGTACAACGTAACAATAAAACATACTGTTGTTCCATTTACTATCGAGTTTAGCATTCAATTCAACAGAATGATGAGTTTTATTCTCTCCAAGAGTAACAGACGAATTGCTTATCAATGTCAGCGTGTTTTGTAAGGAGAGGTTTATTCTCGGATTTCCTTCTTCTGAGATACAGATTATATAAAAAGGTTCACCAATTTGATCAGTAAAAAAAGTTGGATAAGTAGAGCTGGATGTACACTTTGGATATTCACGTCTTGGACTGTATAGCACTATCAATGAAAGCTCCTGTGAATTGAACGTAATATGGTCCACGCATCGAAATAAGGATTCGTTAAATTCCCTGGTGACATCTCTAATAGTTAAGTCATTAATAAAGTCTGATCCATTCTTTGTGGAGTTGAAAATATAATTGCCAGTGTAATTCCCAAGCAGCGATGAATTCATCACAATCTTTGCCCTACTGTGGTTCTTTAGTGTCTCTATTCCCAACATTGTGACACTACCCTTACTTATACAGCGTAAGGTCAAACTGTGTCCCTCTGATCGAATTATATGTTCCTTCCATACTCTATCAAACACAATAGTTTCCTCTCCGGAGCAAAGCATAACTAAGTTAGCTAAATTGACAAGGCAAAACAGTATTTGAATTGGACTGACAGCAACGGTTCCAAACAAATAGATGTGTCCTCTCCTCTCCATAACTAAGCAGCTCGTGTCATGTCAGCAGATGATTACTGGATCAAAATGATTCTTACCATGTCAGACAGTGACTCGTATGGTCAATCTGTAAAACGAAACGAACACTCTCTTTATTGAAACTTAAGATACAGATATCGCTAGTGTCCGATATTGAACTGATGATTTCTGTGAGCCCTCTGAACATAAAGTGACGGATTTGTTGTGGCTTGATTTATGACGTCATAGTTTCAAAGGTCAAAGGTTATTGAAATGAAACAGTTTTGAGCAATGCCGTGTGTGCCAGAATGACAAAATCCTTCCCGTGTCATTAAGGGCGCTGTTGCATGAATTGGACATTTCACTCGCCAACTCGAGGGGTAACAATGGTGGGTGGGGGGGGGGGTGTAGCAACCCAACGTCGACTCTAGAACGACGGGTGTGAGAAGAAAATTGCGGTTTACGGAAACGGATGACGTTGTTGAGGAATTTTTGGCGGTTTATCTCAAAAGTTTGACGCTTTATCTCAAACTTCCCTTTAATCTCAAATGTTTGTATGGTTAACTGGTTAACGATTGATTAGCCGCGGCTAGGATGATCCTAGAGCACAAATAAGCAATAACTACTAAATATTAATATGGCTGCTCTTACGTTATAAACATATATATCTGTTTATACGTTGTCTGTTTACTACAATACCTATTGTAGACACAGCTGGATGAGATGAATGACTTACTCTTTCCCAGCCCTGTTCGCAATGATCTATAGTAAAGTCCACACGGTAGCAAATCTATGTTGAAGGGTTTGCTCGGTTGCATGTCGAAGTTTTGGACAATATCTGTGCTTTGTATATCAATAATATGTGAAAGAACTATAGTTTTTATTACCGGTTTACATATCTTGAATAAACACACAAACAAGAACTAACAAGTACACACACAGTCACATACAGCCAGCATGGCACCACATACACATTAACAAATCCGGGTGTTACTACTACTGGTCTGTTGCTGTCTCTTACCACATACACCTCCCTGAAGTTGCGGTGAATAAATCGGTGTTGAGATCACTCGGGAACTTCAAGCCGCACTTCAAGGTCGAAAATCTTTCCTGGCGTCGGATGGCAAGAATGAAGATGGAGGATAATACGGTCGCTTCGATAACACATTTAACTAACTCCACCAATTAAAAACAAACTTTTGTTTTATTTCTTATAAAAGTTTCATCTCATATTGATATTTTTGTTTGTTCCGATAATGGATGACCTCTTCTACTGCATTCAATACGATACTATTCATCAATAAATGTCAACACAAACATCCATAGACCTCGGCTTACTACACATTTGTCTAATTCTTTGATAATGATTCATATTAACAAAAGATTTTCTTGCTAGATTGATGAGTTACTTGACTCTGCTGGATCCTGCAGTTGCTCACCGATCGTCTTCTATCGTTCTTCGATGTTCTCTAAGGATTACCAAAGTCTAATCCGACGGATTTTTGCTCAAGTGTATCTCCTTTGTCATGGATCAAAGAACAGCCGTCATAATATTCCATAGGGATAAACAAGTTTTACAAATCATACTGCTGTTTCTTATATACTAGGAATTGTATCCGACGAAATTGTGGAACTCTTGTTTCGCGTTAACCGTCTATGAACGTAATGTATAATGGTATCAATAGATCAAAGCTGATACGCTGTCATCGGCTGACTTTGTTAGTTATGCAGTGAACCTTTTATCACACCATATTAACATTCTGTTAAATTCAGCAACTACACGTACACTACAGTGTGACACATGTACTTCCGTGTATTACTTTCAATGGTAATTAAAAGAACACTTGAAATCATTGTTTATAGTATTTTCGAAACAATTATCACCGTCAATAATTAGTGTATACGCGGTTACTTCGAAATTTAATCAGCTTCCCATCTTTGTAGAATCAATAAACATTAACTGCCTCATTCTCAAATGAAACTATTTTTGAGAGAATTTCCGCACCATAACTCATAACTTTATCATAATCCACTGACAGAAAGTAGACTTACAAAGAAATAATCTTACACCAAGAGCAATTGCTTCAAAAACACTTTGTTCTTCGTGAGTATGAACGTGAGTATGAACGTGAGTATGAACTGTGAGGGGAAAGTGAATTTCGAGAGGTCAGTTTGAGTGTGTCATAGACACGTGATTTTGAAGGTACTCGTTGCAAATATGCAATCAACTGATTAATAAGCACAGAATAAACCAACCAAAATGTAGGCTAATTTTGAACAGCATAAATTCTGATCGGATCGTCTTTTCTGAGCTTCATCATTAGTCGCAAATACACACAATTAATGCACATTTCACTCATGAATACAATCATTCCTCAAACATATTTAATATCCCTCTATTAATCCATACACTCTCCGTATTCATTGCAGGAGAGCCTTTACTAGTTGTACTACATCCTAAGCCTGGGAATGTTGTTCTCTTACCAATACGTTTAAGATCGCTTTCGGTATCTTTCGATACAGTCTAGTTCCCGTTCAAATGTTTCAAGATGGCTTTCTTCAGTTTATATTATCATTCTCCAAATTCTTACGTAATCCGTTTGTACATAGTCAACACCCCCCCCCCCCACCAAACTTGTTACACATTGAGGCCATATCGAATTGGGTTATAAAGAATTAAACTCAACCTATCCAAATGTAATTTGGATTCGGGAGATGCCGTAGAAGCATTCTTTTAACCTTCATGTAAACTCTAGTCACATTATTAGGTCTGTGTCACATAGTTATGTTACCGTTTGAACAGATTACACCCTAGTCGGGTATAGTACTGGTTTCATTAATGTTTATTCAAACAATGTGCCGAGAAAGTAACCAACGTGAAACAAATATAATTGTACATTCGGAGTGAAATAACAGTCGATTCTGTTCCTTTGACAAAAAAAGTTCAGCCCTCACAGGCGTACCAAAATATGCGGTTCTGTCGATTCATTGAACCGGGGCCCCAATATCCAGGGCCCGTAAATGTTGGTTCAGACATTTTGAGCTAACGGATCACACCTATCAGTCATATTTGTGAAAGAGTCTCTAAATGAGGTCCAACAGGTTCATGTCTTTGTCTATTTTATTTCCTTAACAAGTTAACTCCCGCTACTTTCCCTCGCATGTATAAAACAAACAATGAATGGTTTCCATTCGTGCAAAAGTGCAAATATTTCATTCGTTGAAAGATGTAATTTGTTCCATCTTTCAACTCATGAAATATTTGCACTATTGCACTCACAACCATTCATTATTTGTATAATATTTCCGTCACTGCACTGTGAACAGAGTTATAATACATATAGGCCTACAGCGCATGTGTTATGTACCCCTGTACGAAACTTTCACTGTGCGATGTTATCGATTAAAGCCTTCACAGAAAACTTCGATCAAAGTAGATCATACAATACTAGTGTGCTCAATATGTCTAAACCAATTCCAAACATATCTAAATATATGTACGAAAAGCTACGGGTAATTTTGAATGGGTATATCTTCGTTGCAACAAACGGATGCAGAACCTCGAAGTGAAGGTTTCTATGGTGATGACGTAACTTTTCCGACCAATCATGAACGACTATTGACGCACACTTGCAAACCTGTTTGGGAAAAAAAAATTCGCCCCCCGGACTGAACCATCTTCCCCAACTGACGATCACCACTGTCACAAGTCTCCCTGCAACTTAGACTTTGCAACTTGATTGGCACGCAGATCAAAAGCCGTCATAACGTTTCCAACAGTCTACGCCTGATCAGTGGCAACTGAATGGGTACCTTCACACAGAATGCATACGTCGCCCTATGTGAATTTATGGAACACGTGAAATTAATGGATAGGCCTATTCTAATTTCTAGCTGTAGGCGTCTCCCTCGGTGCGCACCCCTTCTTCCTCCCCGTCTCTACCACTTTGTCATGCAAAACGTAAGTTGTCGGTTAAAATGTCAGCAAACATATCCCCCCTCCCCCAAATCCTGTCTTCGAACCAGATTCGTATCAAAACCATTACGTAGATGGACCCCTGCAGAACCGCTACTTTCCTTCCCCCTTTCCCTTCACTATCCCCAACCCCTCCCTCCTTTCTCTTTCTTTGACGCTCGTGTAGTTGGTTTCATGATAAGTTATCCGTGGAATAATTATTTTTAGATTAAACCATAGAAATTGAACTTGGAGCTAACAAAATAGCGCAAAATACTAACGTTCAGTGACAGTTGACAACTTGCAAGCTTGTAGTGTGGATATCATAAGCACAAATCTAAAAATAGACCATCCTAATGCATTGCATAAGCCTCGTACTAAGTCGTAGGCTCGTAGCCGTGCTGACATCTTCCGCCATTACCGAATGCGATCCGGTTCTGTTATATAATCGATTACATGTGGTAAGTTGATTGAAGAATGTTAAATATTGCCTTAATTTCATGCAGATATGATACATAAAGCTTGTTTGTAGGCTTAGGTTTAACTAAAGCTGAATCTTAAATGAAGCTTTACTATATTAAATTCACAGGGAAATCATTATTAATAATCTCTCGTGGAACTAATACAACCATTACTGTATTGTGTATGGTTCGCATCTGTTCTTGACAAAGAATCAACAACTGAAGTCAGAATTTTGACCTGTGTGGGGTCGGCTTGGTTTGTGTTCCGTATTTTAAGTCAGACCTAGTCCTAGTACAAGAGTGCAACCCATATTTGATAGAGAAAAAAAGCAAAAGGTCTGATCGATTGCGAAGTCAACTGGTGTAGGCTCCCATCGAAACTAAACTTCATTTGCATAATGATACTTGATAGCCTAGGGCAGTCTCGGCCTAATTGTAAGACTGAGTCAATGCAAGTTTACAAACTACGGACTGATACTTTTTCCACATAGTTTATGATGATGATATATTTAAGATGCTGAGTTCAGCTAGTGGATGTAGAGTACTAAAATTGCTGCAGTTTAGTGGCACACTGGATGTTTATGTAATGAAATTTGGTGTGTCAACTCTTGTGTCTATCAAGTCTCTCAATATGATTTTCTCAAAAGTGAAGCCAAACCATAATGTAAACCTACGAAGCTTTTGTCCAAAATCATCACTTCTTTTTTCTTTATAGCTAACTTAAACCATGGAGGCATTAGAAACTGTATGCATCTGATGATAGGGGAGGGGGGGGGGGGGGATTTGGAGGTGCTATGTGAGGTGGCTAGGATAAAGCATAGTACACAGGGAAAATCTATATAAGGAACATACATCACAGAGG